>VUQG01043728.1:0-28050 GCA_015106755.1 Etia nguti
GAGCTGGAGCAGTTTTGCAAAGAAGAATGGGCAAGGATTTCAGTCTCTAGATGTGCAAAGCTGGTAGAGACATACCCTAAAAGACTGACAGCTGTAAATGCAGCAAAAGGTGGTTCTACAAAGTATTGACTCAGGGGGCTGAATAATTACGCACACCCCACTTTTCAGTTATTTATTTGTAAAAAATGTTTGGAATCATGTATGATTTTCGTTCCACTTCTCAAGTGTACACCACTTTTTTATTGGTCTTTCACGTAGAATTCCAATAAAATTGATTCATGTTTGTGGCTGTAATGTGACAAAATGTGGAAAAGTTCAAGGGGGCCGAATACTTTTGCAAGCCACTGTAGGTTGCACTTTTTAGGGGGGATCAGTTACCAAGTGGTACAATTTCTTCTGAAAGACATTTAGAGAGACTTTCTAGCTGATAAACACATATAATTGTGAGACAACTTTTGATTTCACTGCTTCCACTCACCTGATTTTTTTACCTTCCTCATCATGTATTTCCACATCAAGAACCCTCATAGAATTGCTATGTGGGAGTTCTCCTCCTACACCAGGTGACAGGGTGGATATTTCACTGCTACCAAATTGGCCATTTGTCTTGCCATACCCTCATTTGTGGCACACTGGTGGTAAATGTAGCAAACTGCACCGCGCATTTCGTACCCTCTTGGTTGCAGCAATCATACAATCTGCGATGAGGGAGGTCGATAAACTGGGCAAACAGCGCAAGGTCAGTCGTGGCCTTCTGGCAGCTCAGCTCAGTCATTCTTGCATCCTCCCTAACAACCTGTCTGGGCTTCTCAGAGGCTACTGTGTCACAAAGATTCACTAAATCACTAATGTAGTTTCATAACAAATATCCTGTTTCAAAAAGCACACTGTTGCTCACCGGTTTTAATTTTTATGACTGAACGTATCGCTTTAGATTAAACACTTTGCAGTCTGTATTGAAACAAGGGTCCAGTGAGAGAGAAGAGATACCTGGGGAAGCAGACGAGAAGTCCACGGTTAATAAATATCGTACCATCCTGCCTCCCAGCTGTTTATCTTTCATTATGCCAGATTTTATTAAAAATGCTTATGGAAATCTCTGCGAGGTCTGGCCTCTCTCTGGCCTCTCCTGTGGGACCTTAGATGAGGAGGAGCATTTCATTTGCTGTGTTCTCACAAGCAAGGCTCATGGCTTTGGCCAGTGCTTGTTATTAGCAATCCTAATGACTTTTAAATTTGATATGAGAGCTCTTGCCAAGGCTTCCTGGTTGGTGGCTCTGTGCCTCTCTCCTGAGAGACTTACTACTGCCTACTGCTCCTTTGATTAAACTTTCATATGGCACTGACTTGCACCATCCACCTGGGACTGAGTCACCGTCTCCATCTCCCTGCCATTGTTTACCCAAGTGAAAGAGGAGAGGATATCTGATGTGCACCAAATGAGACTGCTGAAGGAAAAAGCGGATTTCTTAGTGGAGTCTCTGCAACAAATACAAGTACACAATGGTTTGGCCTGGGTAAGCAGCACAGTGTTTGTTCAGTCTTTATAAAGTGGGTTTGGGGGAAGCTATAGCTGTTACATGGTGACAGGCTATCTGTCCACTGCTCAATAATTCCTGAGGGCTTTTGTAGTTGACTTTTTAATGGAAGTTTCTTGCTTTACTGATATATGCTTGCATTAGATTCACTGTGCAACTACATTTGCTGACACTGTCGATTAAAAAAGCATCTCCCACATAATTTGAGCATTTCCACCAGTGCTTTTAGGATACACACTGCATCTATCGATTGTTCCAGGATGAAAAAAAAAAGAATTAAACAATACAAAACAAAAAACATATGCAGCACTTCCTGACTTCGTTAAAAGCACATATTGTTTGTTGGAAGCCCTGTAGCGTTCCCCACTGCCATTAGTACATGTCTGTTTGTATTGATGGCCTGTCACGCCACTAGCAATAGTGGGTGTATGCTATGTGCTAAATGGCTGAGGTGAGGTAAGACTGTGATGGTGACTAAGCTCCCACTTAGAGACCTTTTCCCACTGCCAAAGTTGAGGGTTGTTATAGTGGGAGCTCATTTATCTGAACCGCAGGCTTCCAAGCAGCTGCTGAAAAACAGGTAAAAATGATTAAATCTCTGTTGTTGGTGGAGGTGATTTTAAGATATTGACAATCTAGGTAACCGACTTCCTTTCATATCTCAAGATTTTAGCACAGTGGGGTGAAGGTTTTAAGATATCTGTCACAAAGTTTCCCTTCCACAACAATAAAAAATAGAACAAATTGATATATTCTTTTTAATCTACTGATAGTAAAGTTATTTTTACATGAAAAAATTAATGAAAAAATAAAAACAAAAACAGACTAACATTGTTTTGTGGGGATTTTCTGTTGAACTGCATTGTATGTTGCTCTTAAAAATTTTAAATGACTTGTGGTGTGAGCAGCACAATGAAGATTTCATGAATCCCAGCTGGTTTAGGATGGAAGCTGAAATCCCAGGGACAGATGTCTATAAACCTTGACAAATAAAACCAAAACACTGCGCATGAAGAGATACTACTGAACTAATAATGCTTGTTTGCATGAACTGCCCCCTATGATTAGCTGGGGTGGGGAGACAGTTGTGTATCTGAGGGAGAATTACTGCTCAGTGTGCCAGAAAGATGCAAAACAGAAGCAAACACCATTTAGCATTGATAAAATTAATTTGGAGTTTTTAAATTACGAAAAAAAAACAAAAAACGTGGTGGTCCCAAATATCCTCCTCGCAGCCTGGAATTTTCCCAATTTTTTCCACACTCCTGCACAGAATGATCGTCATGATAAATTTACATTTTTTTTATTGCTTTGTCCCGAAAGTCAAGCATTTGAAGCTGTGGTGTTATTTTCACTGCATCAAAAAAAAGCAACAAATAGACAAGCAAAAAAAGGATTTTCAGAGGTGAGTGAAAATCCACAATCGCAAAAAAAAAAGATTTGCAATTGTGTGGTCCATAGATCTGTCATTCCTAAACTGATGATGCAAGTATGCAGAAGTTTGTAATGGAATTTCCTGTCTGTTTTTGAAAAGTTCTCCAAACTCCTTGATCTGCACAGATTAATATCATCAAAATTACACAACGTTCCTGCCGGGACATAGCGGAGCGTGTTGATAAAATCTCCTTGTTCGGAGTTCTGTCCTTTGCGTTTGTGCTGAGTAGTAAGTTGCTGCTTCGAAGGGTTTGGCTATCACTGTGTGACAAAGCATTGCATAGTCCAACTCATTTTGTTTCTCTGCCATTACTAATTGGATGTATTCAAATTTTCCTCCATCTCAGTTCTAGTAAAACTGACTTTCTAGTGTTTAGCCCTGAAACTTTTTCTAAGGAGGTCTGTAAGTAGGTAGGTAATATCACATCATCTGCTAAGAACTCTGGTATCGTCTATCACATTGGTAACTGAAGTTTGAACCTCATATCTCTAAGCTCACTCAGTCTTGTTTCCTTCATCTAAGAAATTGCAGAAATCAAACCTTTACTGTCATTCAAACATCTGGAACCTTTAGTACACACTTTAATTTTCTCCTCCCTTAATTACTCTAACTCTGTTTTCACGTGAATCTTTGAGTCCTCCATAGCCTGTCTACACTTAATGTCCACACTTAATTCAAAACACATCAACAAGTCCTGCTAACAAAAACTAGTCGCTGCTCACATATCACACCTATTCCTCAGTCTCTTCGCTGCCTCCCAGTGAAATTCGGAATCCACTTTAAAATCCTATTATTAACATATAAAGCTCTACATGGACAGGCCCCTGTTCTTAAAACAGGGCTGCTGAGACCGTATCCCTGCAGCTGACTTCTCAGATCAAGGTCTCCTAATTGTTCCACGCTCTTACTTTAAAACCAGAGGCGACCAGGCTTTTTGAACTTTTAGCACACAAACTTTGAAACAGCCTTCCCCAGCCTATCAGGTCGGCTAATTCTGGTGCCTAAAACACATTTTTATTGGTTGGTTGTCCTTTAATTTTGGGCGTGTATGGCGTGTGTATGTGGGAATGAATGTGTGGCCCTGTGCTTAATTATGTGTATATATGTTGGAACATGTATCCATCCATCCATCTTCTTCCGCTTATCCGGGGCCGGGTCGCGGGGGCAGCAGCCTAAGCAGAGAAGCCCAGGCCTCCCTCTCCCCAGCCACCTCCTCCAGCTTGTCCGGGGGAACACCAAGGCGTTCCCAGGCCAGCTGAGAGATATAATCTCTCCACCGTGTCCTGGGGCCTCCTCCCAGTGGGACATGCCCGGAACACCTCACCCAGGAGGCATCCTTGTCAGATGCCCGAACCACCTCAACTGGCTCCTTTCGATGTGGAAGAGCAGCGGCTCTACTCTGAGCCCCTCCCGGATGGCTGAACTTCTCACCCTATCTCTAAGGGAGAGGCCAGCCACCCTTCGGAGGAAGCTAATTTTCCGCCGCCTGTATCCGCGATTTCGTTCTTTCGGTCACTACCCACAGCTTGTGACCATAGGTGAGGGTAGGGACGTAGATCGACTGGTAAATTGAGTGCTTCGCTTTTACGCTCAGCTCTCTCCTCACCACGACGGACTGGTATAGCGTCCGCATCACTGCAGCCGCAGCACCAATCTGTCTGTCGATCTCCAGCTCCCTTCTCCCATCACTCGTGAACAAGACCCCGAGATACTTAAACTCTTCCACTTGGGGCAGGAACTCGTCTCGTGGAACATGTATATGTATCTTTAATGTGTGGCTTCTATTCAAACTCTGAATCACTTTGTAACGCTGTTTGCTACACAAGTAAAGGTATTATTATTATAGTTCTTATATTCTTCAACCTCACCTCGAGCTTGATGCGCTTTGTTTGATTCGTTTAAGGGTGATTATGGTGTCATTTATTTGATTTTATCTAATTTGCTTAATATATCCCACGCAGTTGGTCTTTTCAAGGAAGTCTTGACCTACAAAATATTTATTTTGTCTCCTCAGATGGTAAGCACACTGTTTATTTCTCAGCCAGCATCACTGTTGATTAATAAACCCATATTCAAATGGTTACTGCTTTCGATGAAAGTTGCCCAATCCAGTTTTGATAGTCACATTATTTATCTAAATGTGAGGTAAAAGCCAGGCCCACTTAAATTATTTTATGCCCATCAGGAACACAGACTTTATTGCACTTTTCGGGGATCAATTTTCAAGTGGTACAATTTCTTCTGAAAGGCATTTAGAGAGACTTTCTAGCCGATAAACACACATAATTACGAGGCAACTTTTGATTTCACTGCTTTCACTCACCTGATTTCTACCTTCCACATCATGTGTTTCATCAAGAACCCTCATAGAGTGCTATGTGGGAGTTCTCCTCCTACGCCAGCTTTGGTTTTACTTCAAGATTTCAAGACATCTGTCTCAAATTTTTCCCTTCCATACCAATAAAGTTGAGTTAAATTGATACGCTTCTATGTATTTACAGATAATAAAGTCATTTTTACCTGAGAAAATAAGCACACTGTCAAAGTTTCATAATAAAGACAGCAAAACGCTGGCTTGTGGGGTATTTTCTGTTGAACTCCATTGTATGTTGCTCTTAAAAATTTTAAATGCTTTTTCGGTGGTGTGAGCAGCACAATGAAGATTTCATGAATCCCCACTGGTTTGGGATGGAAGCTGAAATCCCAGGGACAGATGTCTATAAACCTTGACAAATAAAACCAAAACACTGCGCATGAAGAGATACTACTGAACTAATAATGCTTGTTTGGATGAACTGCCCCCTATGATTAGCTGGGGCGGGGAGAGAGAGAGGCAGTTGTGTATCTGAGGGAGATTTACTGCTCACTGTGCCAGAAAGATGCAAAACAGAAGCAAACACCATTTAGCATTAATAAAATTAATTTGGAGTTTTTACATTAAGAAAAAAAAGCCTATTCTGTTGTAACAGCAGCCCAGATTTCCTCCTTGCAGCCTGGAATTTTTCCCTGTTTTTTTCCACACTCATTCACAGGATGATCATCTTGATAAATTTACATTTTTAGGGCTTTCCTTGAGGCAGCTGTGTTAACTTCACTGCATGAAAACCAAACAAATGACAACAAATAAACAAGCAAACAAAGGATTTCCAGCCCAGTGAATTCCCACAAACCTCAGTTAGCCTGTTTTGAGCCTACATTTGCAAACATTGTCACACCCAGTTGCGATGGCAATGGTCTGGTGTGAATAACTAATGGTTAATGATAGAACTTCCATTAAAATGCAGGCTTGGTTTAACCCCACGTTTATATTATGTTGTTTATAATCAATAAGCATATATCGAAAATACGACAGTCAAGTCTTTTCTGAAATACTGCAGAAATAGCAAGCACGACTGTAAACATCTGGCCTAACCAGTAGTTTTAGTCTGGAACAGTCACTAGACCGCCTCCAGCTGGACCAGGAATCCCCCTCAAAGGTGCCATCCTCTTCATCAAACATTGATTTTGATGTCTCTCTAAGTCCGTTTCATCTGGAGGTGGTAAACTCTGCCTCACACCCAGCAGCTGTAAACAGTGAGAGCATCAGAATGGCACAATGAACTGAGTGTTGACACAAAGCATCTACTGCAAGAAATAATAGAACTGAAAAATAAAGTCACATCCACCAACATCGCCGGTGAATTTGAAACAAATCCAGTGACTCTAATCAATAGATCTCTTTTTAAAAATTTGCCGTCACTCTGGGCTGAGCTGCGTGTCCTTATGTCGTTGCACATCTACAGGCAGCTGGAAAACATTTAAATGAGCATATTGCAAATTAGCAACACTGCGCGAATCCAGACTTGCAGTTAGAGCTCCGAGGTGAACTCAAGTCTGTGAAAACAAAATAAGAAAATCCAAAATCGATCACACACCCATTTATTTATCCCTGCGAAGCAGATTCTGATTGCATGGAGCGTATTTTTCTCAAGGAGCCTAAAATGTGCTTCAGAGTTGCAAAGACAACAGATGACTTCCTATAACTTAAAAGCAAAAAGTTAATTGACTTTGCCTGTCACTTCTTTGTCTAGATTGACTCTGGCTGTTAAGCTACGAGGTGTCTGTCTTTCCTCATAGTCTCCATTACCAATTGTCCCTAACCCTAACCCCCCGGCCAGAGCAAAGACCTAGCAGCATTTTGAACTTTTCAAGAACCTGAAAGTTAAATTATGACTTTGTAAGAATTTGCATATCATTTTGAAACAAAAAGCTTCTCGGATATGAGGTGAAACGTCTTCAAGAAACTTAAAGAAGTCCAGACGCTTTTCTTTCCAAGCTCCTTAGACTGCGATGACCTGGATGACTGAGAACCTTCACAGACATTTTTCTTTCTTTAAACGTCTTTTTAAAATCTATTGAATGGTCCTGAATATAGTTTTAAAAACAAAAACAAATGAACTGGATCTAAACCTGGGATTCTCTCAAACTCAAATGCTAAGTAACTGCACTAAAGTACACTTACCCTTTTGTTTCACATTCACCTTGAAGTTGCAGACTCCGCTTAGATCCATACGCAAAATAAAAGCCTGCGTTTTATTTTTAAACTCAACCCGTGTCACCTTTATTCTGCCACACGGGGAAAATCAAATCCGCGATTCACCGCTTGCTACCCATTTGTCATATAATGCCGCAGTTAACCATTATTCTGCGCACACAAAAACACAGACATCTTTCCAACCTCATCTGTCAGTCAGTCTATTAAGGCCTCTCTGAGCCCCATAATGATTCATTGTTCAGGGACTGAGGGTCGCTGATGGCCAGAGCTGATAGTGTCTGAACCTTGTCTCTTTGGCTGAACTGAAAATCTTTTGATTTACATCACGCTCATCCCTGCTTCCACCTACGTCTCGACACTGGTGACAAAAGAGCGATGGCACATGCTGATTCTTTGCCCAAAGACTGATTGATCTCATTCGACCCAGATACCAGCAGAAGAGAGACATTATTACCTTTGTTCGGCTGCACAGTGGCACATTTCAAAGAGGCACTGTGGAGGGTGAACTAAGTCACTGGGAGTGTGTGTGTTCCTTTGACTAAGCCTTTTGATGAGTGTTTCTTCACAGTGGCAGTTTAGAAAGAAAAGGTGATCCGTGTACACGTAAAGCTTGCACAAATCTGATTTAAATTTAAAGGCGGAATAAAGTGCTATGGCATATTAATGTTAATCCCGGCAGATACACTTCTGTTCTTTCCTGAACATTTCCTCGCGATTTCCTCCGTCCTTCTTTGTTGTTTGAATTGCTCTACAAAGAGAAAGCCCAGATTCATTTTGCTTAAAGCTTTCATCAAAAGTGTGCAATTTTCCTTCTAACGAAACACTGGAGCAGCTGATTTCTCTGATTAAAGCCGTTTCTTAGATTGAAAGCGCCTTAATCAATCAAGTCAGGTGCGGAAGTTTTTTTTTTTAACTGTAATGAAAATCTGGCAGATTTTCTGCCCTAATGAGGCATGGTGGATGATTCCCTTCCAGAAATCTGACAAACAGACACTGAGGATCTTTGAGGGGGAAATATTTTTTTTAAAAAGAGAGAGAGGTAGAGGGAAGGTCCACTTCTGAACCCTAAACACAAAAAAGCTCTCATCCAAAAGCAGAGAGAGTCGGGTGTGTTCACTAAGATGTCAACGCTACTTCATTATTGATAGGATTATGGCTCAGTAAATAGGCCTCCATCCCATTTTCCTCTCACTGGCCCCAGGAGACCGCTTCCATTTTTGGAGAAAAGTGATTGAATTTTGAAACACAATTGCCACATATCAATTGCTAACTCGCACCTCTCTCTGTTTTCCTTTTGGTGTGGTATTAAATAACCGGTAAAATATTGCAGGCTGTCTATCAAGTTCATAACTGTTTTCTGTCACACTGTGGGGAAGAAGAAAAAAAAAAAAAAAGATTAGACAATACTGAAATACATTTTCAGCGAGCTTCACACACGCGTGTCAGGACCCAGATATTAGAAAAAAATAACTGACAGAGATCATGATAAGTGCAGAATTTCTGTTTGTATGATGTCAAGCAGAATTTACTGGAGTTATTGCCTGGATGCGCGGCGTTCATTTTCTAAATTTCCACGGGAAAATATTACATTTATGTGGAAGTGAGTTGTGTGATTTGTAAACAATTTGCCTGCAGTTCTCTCTGATGAGATGAGGGAAATGAGAGGACAGGAAGCCACAGTTAGCAAATGAGATACACCCCAAGGGAATCGGCGGCGACCGCACTTCACAGCGGGGATCCCGAAAAGTCGAAGCGAGAGCATTAGATTTTAATGTTCACTTGTGTGACGTTTAACTCCTTATTGGAGAACAACTGTGTGTGCAAATATTGAAGTTGCACATTTGATAAGACTCAAAGGAAAGGTTACTGCACCGTTTTCTTACACATGAGAATACAAATAATAATATATCTGTAGAGGTGTTTAAATGGGAGGTGATGAATATGCGACGAATGCACCGTGACAGATTTCTGCTGATGTTGCTTTGACTGACAGAGCGGGTGCAGGTGGCAGAAATTTGTCATTAGGTTTGAAAGTGCAAGAAAAATTTTATTTTTCTGTGTGACTCAGTTTTGTACTTGAAAACCGAGTTTTTTCTAGACAAGAAATGAACAGATGGCAAGCCATCTCACTTATTTGTGAGAAAAGTCTTGGGAGTGTATGTGGAAGGTAGAGAAATTTGGTAGTGGTGCTGTAGGGTGTCAAAGTGAAACCACACCTATGGTGTGAACAAGTTCCTTCAGAGCGAGCTATTTAAAAAAAAAAAAATCTGTATTTACAAAGAGTTATGCGTACCAAGTACACAAACCCCACCCCTCCTGCTCCCGGGAGGGCTGGGGACACAAGAAAAGAGTGGACCCAAGAAAAGAGAGCACTTTCTCTCAGCTGTTTGAGGTTACACGCTTTCTTGAAACCATTATGCATTCCTTATGTGCGAGGGAGCACACTTAACTCATCAGAGAATTGTGTTATCATGGTTTCGAAGTATGGATTTGTAAGAAAGATTTTACATTTTGACACAGAAATTCACTATACACTCATTAGGCGCTTTATTAGTTATACCTTGCTAGTACTGCGTTGGATCCCCTGTTGCTTTCAGAGCTGCTTTAATTCTTCTTAGCAGATTCAATGGGATGCTGGAAACATTCCTCAGATGTCTTTAGTCCATTTTGACAATCATTGCACAGGGGCCTCGGTTGGATTGAGATCTGGTGACTGTGGATGCCATTAGAATAGGGGCCCAAAGTGTGCTTAGTATATTCGCCGCACACCAGCAACCTCAACTGCTTATACAAGGCAGGATGGCTCCACAGTTTCTTGTTGTTCACCCTAAATTCTCAACCTACCTCCCGAGTGTCACAGTAGAAACTGAGACTTGCCATACCTACACATCTTCTGCATACCTTGGTTGTAATGAGTGGTTATTTGACCTAATGTTGTCTTCCAATAAGTTCAAAGCAGTCTGGCTATTCTTCTCTGACCTCTGGCATCAACATGGCATTTTCTCCCAGATGATAACTGCCATTCACTAGACATCTTCTCTTTTTTTAGAGTATTATCTGTAAATCCCAGAGATCCCAGTAGATTAACAGTTTTTGAAATATTCATGGCCAGCCCATCTGGCACCAACAACCATGCCACGTTCATGGTCACTTTCTTGTAATCTTTCTTCCCCAGTCTGATACTCTGTTTGAACTTCAGTAGGTCGTCTTGACCATGTCTGCATGATTAATGCATGATAGGACTGAACATGTGTACCTAATAAAGTGGCTGGTCAGTATGTATGCTACCACTTTGTTTTGTTTCTTTATATAAATATCAGCCACGAAGAGCAGTTTATCAATAAGAAGTTATTTAAAAGATGAGTGACCTCGTAACGGGTAAATTGATGAAAATATCTCCAATGAACTGCTTGTTTTTTTGTGTTTGATTTTTTTGGGAAGCGGTTCTTTTTTTTCTTTGTTTTTTTCTAGTTTACTGTTAAGCTGAAAGCATCTCCCCTCCTGAATATTTCAGCAAGTATTATTTGTTGGACTGATGGTGGTAGTGTTGGAAAATGCTAACATATCGACAGCATGGTAATTATTACAGTGTTTATATATAATGTTAATGTTGCTAAGATTTTCTGACAGACTGGTTGAAGACAAAGGGGCTGCGTAACTAAAGACATACTAATGAAGCTCATACAACATCCATTTTCACTACCCAGTAATCTTGCTCTATTTTACCAGCGATACCAGTATCTTATGTTGTCATTCATTGTTCAGTTGGATTAATATTAGTTCTTGTTTTCTTCACCTCAGCTGTACAGTGGGGGAAATCATGGGAGTTGTCAGTAAATCTTAGTGTGGTTGGGATCTCTTTAGTATGTGACATCACTATAGCAGTGTGCTTGTGGCTTCGCTTTAAGAACCCACCATGTGAAGACTTTGAGTAATACCTAAGATGGTGTTTAGCAATCCAAAGTTAGTTTAGTTGCACTTTTAAAAATCTTCCACTTACACAACAGAAAGAGATCTGTCTGACTAGTGAATTTTTTTTTTTAAAGAAATAGTGTGTCACTCTTTTGCAGATGCACAAAGGCAGTTCTTTATTTTTTGTTTCAGACTCAATACCATACGTGTCTTCCTCCTGCTGTGACTTTCTCTTGGTCCAAAACTGGCTTGAAAATTTGATGTGACTACAGTTTGTAGAACAGGAAGGGAAATCTGTTTCTGAATGGACAAAACGGCACATCAACCTCAGCCAGCTTCTTCTTTCCCTTGTTAGAGCATAATACATTTCACTGTCATCTCTAAAAGCTGCGGCATGCTTATCTCTCACACTGAGAGAGGATTTGAAGGGAGAGCTTTGTTGGACATATTGAGCTTTCCATGTTTCAAAAAGAAATATTGCCAGATTTTTTTAAGTGCTGCCTCGAGCCATGTTTCACCCCACCGCTCTTCTCTTTTACTATGAAAGTTGGCTGTCAGAGAGCTCATTTGAGACTACTGTATGTGTTCCCCTGTCTCCTCAAGACAGGAAGAGTATCCATATTGTTCCCCCCGTATTACCTGTCTAGACATCTTCGGTCTTTGAGATGTTTCATGAGCATATGTGTAATACAGTCAGCTGTCTTAGGCAGTGAGACAGGGCAACCATGTTGGTTCAATACTTAATCATTTTGGCCTGCTTTTTCATGTAAATCTATCATGCATATCGCTCCGAGCAATCTACCTAAAATATTACTGTGGACACGATGTGAGTCGGCTCAGGACTGAACACTCATAAGGCATCACGCATGGAAGCGACCTGGAGTGCCTCTGCCTATTATTTTAGCCAGTGATAAATCTCGTCTCCAATCATCTTCCTCGTGCAATAAGTCTTCCTTTTGGAGCGTAAAGATGATTGATGTGTAAGGCACTCAAGACGTGCACATTGGTAGGATATGGAGTACAGTGCTGGAAAATAGACGGGGCAATAATGAATCGAGTGTGACTGTTGCATCACTTGTGCTTCTTTTTTTTGTTTTTGTCTTTTTTGTCTTAATCGCTCCCTTAGACTTGTCTCACAGCAGGGGTGAGTGGTTGAGCCAGATTTGGCTCTTTTTGAAGAATTATCAGATGAGAAAGCGGAAAGCATTTGCAAAAGCCAACGCTTGTTGGCACAGCTGACCTTTAAATGCTGAGTTGGGGCTGGAATTGACTTGTTGTATCAGCAAACACAAACAAGTGCAAACTAATTACATATTTGAAGCTCAAATTGACCAAAGGTTTGAGCACTGGGCAGACTATTATGTGCCACTGGCATGTTTCCGAAGTACAGCAAGTAGTAACCGACCGTGCGGCACGAAGAGGAGGGCGAGCAGAAACGCTACAATTTGTGATAATGACACAGTTAATTAACTTTCTGTTTATGTTGATTACTTCATTTACCTATAAGCTTTTCCCCAAATTGACAAGACTGTTAAAATTTAATACATTTTAAATTAAAAATCATAATTGACAGTGGTTCTCTCAGGGTTTCAGCATCTTTGTAGAATAAATGAATGAAATATTTGTTCAATGTTGCAATATAACCTTGCAGTTATTAATGAAAACTCTCCGATGTCCTGTTATGTTGGTTATTACATTGGTCCCTCGGGTCCTGGAACACCGAACCATTGCGTTTAGTTTCATTTTGGGTGCAGCACAAATAGCTATTTTAACCCCATTTTGTTGGTCTAATCACACTGCAATGGTTCAAACCATATCATATGCCATTATTTGTGAGTGCTGCTTATCTAATTGAACTTACCCTCGTGCCTATTACTGTGTGCTCGTGCGCAGCTTGTGACATGACTCATACTTCAAGATTGCATTGCGCTATCTGCGGCAATGCCCTTCCTTTGACATTAAAATAGCAAAGTTTTCAACAACAAGGAAAATTAACAAAAAGAAAAAAAAAGAGGAGCACAGGCACGCATTAATTCTCGTGCAGTCTGCTCGTAGTGTTTCAGCAGCGCTGCCTTGAAAACATATTTTTGTGCCTAAGTTCGAGGCAGGGGTTACAGGCAATTTATGCCATTTCTTTCGCTGCGATGGGTCGTTGAATGTATTAAATTAGTGTTACATTATGCACAGCTTACTGGCATCGTTTGAGACCTCTGACCTTGTGCAAAATTCACATGAAGACCTTTAATAAAAAGTTTGAGAACCTGTGGTATCACTGATTAAACATGTTGAGTCAGTAGCATAGGTAATTTGTTAGGGAGAGTGTTTGATCAGCAGGCCTTTGCCGCCTGTGTCTTCGCACGCTAGGCTTTGTATGTCAAAGGATTGAGTATGAACTTTTCGGCTTTTTTAATTTCACCTCATCCTCAAACTCTTATCAACCTCCCGTGAAGTATGACTTGGTTATTAGCTATTTTAAGGAAATTCATTTGAAATTCTGGATCTTTAGCATGTAACATGCTTTTTAAACTCATGTAATAAGGCCTGATTTTGCACCCTGCCAATCAGAGTTTGTACTTCAGCACAAAACATGTTGTTAAATGTCTTGTAATGCTGCATAATTCATTTTCCTCCATTCAGAGCTGACGCTTGCAGCCATGCATGTATGTAGCTGTGATGTGCAGACATGCCAACACATGTTTAAGTCTTATAAAGTGAACCTTGGCTTAACATAAATACTGATATGTTGGAGGTCCCTATGGAAAGGTGCAGGTTTAAAAAAATAAATAAATAAATAAATATATATATATATATATATATATTTTTTTTTTAACTGCTCAGTCTTCTCTTATCAGTCTTCACTTCATAGTTTGTTTGCTGTCATGTCATTCCAAAATGAGCTAATTACAGCAAAGGATGGAAGTCATACTGCGAGAGATAGTAGGGGGTCTCAGAAGATGTCTGATGGATTAGCGTGCCTGTTTACTTTAGATTCCAAAGTGTTCATTTATTAATTCCTGCTGTAACGCTGCTCACTGCAATCCGGTGACAGTGATGTACAAAGGCAGCTACCCCACAAATATTTTCCTGTCTGTCTTTCAGCAAAAGCTGGATAAAATTGTCCGGCAAGTTAAGCAGATGGCTTACGCTCTATTTACAGCTCACATTCCAGTATCATAACTTTCTAACACCACCTACACAAAAAGAGAACTTTTTGCACTCAACGACTTAAACGCTCTTAATGTACTTTCACTCACACAAACTTAAATGAACATCAAAATCAATGGCGACCGCCATGCAGAGAAATAATTCTGACCCCAATTATTGAAGAGCATTTTCAGAACTGTTGACATGCAAGAGTTTTTTTTTTCTTTCACTGCTTTAGAGTAATCTGAAAGTTAAACTATCTTTAACTTTAATAAGCGACCTTAGTTTTCCTACCTATGAATTGGTGACATCTGTTAAGAGTTCTTCATTTTCGTTGGACAGTATCAGTGTTGAGTGAGACACGAAGTCTGATTTTCAAGAGCGACCTGTTATAAATATACACACAATTTTTTTTTAAAAACATACTACGGTCATTATTACAACTGATTGAACCAATTAACTAGAAAAATACCATCAAAAAATAAAATAAAAGACAGCAGCAATAGAACATTAAGAACAGGAACAGCCATCCAGTGATGCTTTCTCCATTGTCCTTGTTTAAAACCCTTCAGTTCAATTAAGCTGCACAGCTTCAAGTCTTGTTGTAATTTGTTCCAAGTATAAGAAGCATTGAAAGAAAATGCCTTTTTTCCAAGTTCTGTATGTAGAAACAGTGAATGTAATAAAAGCTGTAATAATATTCTCAGTGGCATAACCAGACCCGGTCATAAAATATTAATTCTTTTTTACTTGGTTAAAAAAAGTGTTTGTACTTCTACTTTATATCAAATGATTTTTGACTTGCACAGGTTTGTTTTTTCCCTCAGATTTTGATGACAAATTTTAAATCTTTTAACATGTAACATTCACATGGGATATCTCTAAGATGTTAATTCAGTCACATGAGTTGGTACACAGTGTTTGTCTTGACACTTTTTGCAATGCAAATCTTGACATCTCATTAGTGATGTTCCTGGCATCCCAGGGAGTTTTGGATCTTTCTCCTCACTCACATGACCCAGCTGGGGTTAATTAAGCCATAACCTGGGCCAAGAATGTGCTCTCCCCCACAGCTCTCCACTCAGCCACCTAGAGACTTCTTTGGCATCTTTTGTTGGCTTTTCCCCGGATCCAGCACCCCCTCGGAACAGTAGTATGACCTGCTTGGAGGATCAAAAGAGTACGACAATGTTGTGTCTCCATGTTACTATAATCTCCTCAGGGAACTTGACTTGTCTGCCTGGATCAGCCTTCAGTTCTCAGCTGAGCCCTGTGGGGCTTGAAGGCCTTGTTGTCGGTTGTGTCTACCACAATCTGACAGAAGTGGTGGCTTTTTGATATGTTGGCCTCAGGTATTTATTATAGATGATTGTCATGCAGGTACTGTCAACTATGGATTTCCACCATGGTATCCACCTTTGTTTACTTGCACCAGTGACGGGCAATGCAATAGCTGTTTGGAAAGAACTGTATTAATAAATAATAATAATATTTAATTTTTTTTTCAGTGAACTGCATGAAGTCTGCACATAGAGTGCTTTCCCTTGTCCAGATATTTCACATCCCATTCAAGAGATGAGTGAGATGAGGTGCTCAGAAAGTCACTGACGGTTAATAAAATGCGACCCAAGAGAGTAGACATTGCCTGCAGTTTCCCCAGTAGGGTTGCTTCAAAGTGCAAGGGCATTACTTTTTAATGCCTGCGTTGAATAACTGTGGGTTAGCAAATTTCTAGAGGCTTCTAAAAGGTCAGGCATTAGGGCAAGAATATATACGGCTGCAAGTCATTGTCAGTACTGCTAAATTGCAAATGGTCTCCCGCTCCTCAAGGAAGGATAAAACACAAAGCCAAATCTAATGTTAGCTCTAAATATAGTTCAAAACCAAGCAAGAAATGTCTGTATATTATAGCCAGAAGGTTTGTTGAATGGGATCCGTATCCTTGACAATTTTATGGGGGGGGGGGCACGCAGGTGGGAGGTCAGACATTCAATCAGGAGCAGCTTGTCTTCTCATATTTGTACACGCTTAGTAAATGTGGCATTAGGGAGAGTATTTAATCAAAACTTCTTTTGGTCCCATTGAGAGTTTTTAGGAACTAATACCATGACTGCACAAGCTCTGGCTTGGAGGGAATTTGCCAAGAAAGAGCTTGGCCAAACATCTTTTGACTAATACCACATTCTGCTCAGCAACCCTTGTTTCCCTTCATAGCATTAATTTGTTTCAGTTAATTTCACAGTCTGTGTTAGGGCAACCAGGAGCAGAAAAGCCCAGGCTTGGCTTCAAATCCTAACCACAAGAGGACTTGTTTGCCTCAAATTACTAGTAATGGCTAAGGTGCCTCTTTTGCCTTTTTTTGACATTTAATTTGTCAAAGTGAGCTATGACAAACCAAGTCACATAAATGAAAAAAAAGTATTTAATATTATATAGATTTTTATTCTGATTTATGCTTTATTATAATATATTTAATAATGTTACTGATTTAGCTCTACAGTTTCCCACTTCTTGGACCTCCCTTATTTGGTTTCATTAGAATTACACCAACTAGCCCACTCCTTCCAATGTGAATCATGTATACCACTTGTAGTGTCTCATTGAATTCATCAAGGCCCCTCCTCTCATACTCGTTTCACAAGCACTCGACTCACACCCTGAGAACAGAAGCTTTAATATGGTTTGTTTACTTACAGGATCCAGGCTTCCCAGCTATGGTTTACTGAAATGGAAATAAACCTTTTCACAAATCCAGGATTTAATTATACAAAAGGGCAACTATATTTGCTGAATTCATCGAGGGTTGGAACAGATCCACAGATTTTCACATTTTACCTCATCCATTCCCATCTTTTAATTTGATCAAAGGGTTTCCGGATTAGCAGCATGGGTTTTTTCAGGGACGTGTCCAGCTAGTTCAGATGGGCTGGCTAGCCTACCTGCAACCAATCTGCTCCTTTATATATATTCTGCCAACGGTTCTGGACAGCTAAAGCATCTCAACTAGCTGTCGCTCAGCAGTTAAGAATTCTCAGTTTAGAGACACTCTGTTCTAGACTCCAAACCAGAGACAAAATAATACTTAAACATTGTATTGATTTGGACACAGATGGATGACATAGAAGATTTGGGACAAGGGTAAGTTCACAGTTTATTCCTGTGTTATTACTGATTGATTCCTACCAACCAATTACAAAACATTACCAGAATAGTGGGAATTTGTTATAAGTATATTGATGTAAGACCATTTTGCTTTTGTTTCACAGCACTTTCCCACTTCAGCTGCCATAATGTAACTAAGCAAGGTTAAGCTAACTTTCCTACTTATGTTACCATGCCTTTTAACTGCATACAGAGACATGAAAGACCATCAGTGAATTCCGAGGCTGCGGATATATAGAACAAATTCTTGCAGTCCTTGGTTTGAGGAAACGGAAACTGTCCCAAATTCCCCTGAGGCCAAATTTTTCCTTTAAAGGTTTTTCATGGTGGATATTTCATTCGCTAAAATGAGGTACCATTACCATGCTCTGTGGTTGGATTCATTAGCACACTGATCATAATGAAAAAGATAATAAGCGAGAGATGAAAGGACTGGATTTTACTCCCTGCCTTCATTTCCACAAATTGGGCATCCGGAAGGAACAAAACATCCATCTGTGTTGTGCATAATACAGATAATGGCAACGGAATGATTCTATATTTCTGGTTTCTGCTAAAGCCACTGCGAGGAAGACTACAACAAAAAAGAAGAACAAATGAAATTGGAGAATCTGACCTTTGGTTGAAGCGCTTGCTATCTCCTCACATGGGTACACCATTTGTATCTGGCAGAACTCACTTCCCTTCTGTTGCCCTGCTGAGAATAAATGAAGCTTCTTCAGGACCCTTGCTGTGTCTCTGGAACTGACTGGAACAGTCTAAAGCACCAAAACTGGCATGAATCCCTCCATACCAAGCACACCACATATTGGGCAAACATTACTTTAGCCAGAAAAGTCTAGTTGGTTAATGGAAAAAAATCACTAAATGTTCTAGCAGAATCATTTAGTAACATGGGGAGAAGTAATTCCACTATCAGATGTCAGTTGCTTCTTAAACAAAAAAAAAAACCCAACTTGAAAGGTGGTTCCTCGAAGTTAGTTTAAAAAACAGCATAGTTTGGACTTAAAAATACTGGAGAGTTAGTTGGGAAAATGGGATATCCCCCTAGCCCCCACCCAATAAATAAATGTCTGATAATAAAAATATTACGTCAAGAAACCACATTTCTTCCCATGCAAGCATGGGTCAGCCTCATCAAAACACAAGAAATATGCTTGAGCAGGTGTAACAGTAAAGTGCTGTGAAAAAGTATTTGCACTCTTCCTGATTTCTTGGGTTGTGCATATTTGTCACACTTACATGTTTCATATCATCAAACAAATTTTAATGTCAGACAAAGATAACCAGAGTATATATAAAATGAAGTTTTTAAATGATGATTTCTTTTATTAAAGAAAAACAAAAGCTGTTCAGTATCATTAGCTACACCCTGTCCTGATCGCTGCCGGACCTGTTGAGTCAGGAAATCTCTTAACTAAAACCTGTCTGACAAAGTGAGGCAGGCTGAAAGATCTCAAAAAGCAACACATCAGATTCAAAGTTACTGACAGCTATCAGTAAACTAGCTGAGCCCACGTCCTCATTCTAGGTTTGGTAGCGTTTTTGGTAGATAAAGGCGAATGGCTTAATCAAGAAATGAGCTGTGGTTTGGGGAAGGCCTCGATGGGGAATGGCGGCAGCTCCCGGGCCTGGCAGATCTCCATGTACTAATGAGAAGTGAAGAAGTGAAAGAATTGAAAAAAGGGGAGGGAGGGTGGAGCACGAAAACGCGAACGAACAGCTTGCAGAACTTCGGGGGGTCATGTATAGATAATACCCGGACGGGGTGTGTTTGGAGGCGTGGTCCCACTCCTGAAATTCAAATAATTTATCTCCAATTGGGGAAGGGTTACAAAGCCATTTTCAAGAGTTTGAGACTCTAGTGAACCACAGTGAGAGCCATTATCCACAAATGGAGAAAACTTGGAACAGTGGGGAACCTTCTCAGGAGTGGCCGACCTACTAAAATTGCTCCAAAAGCAGGCCTCACTGGCCTAGGTCAGTGTTCATGATTCAACAACAGGAAAGAGACTGGGCAAAAATGGCATCCATGGGAGAAGACATCATACCAACAGTCCAACACGGTGGTGGTAGTGTGATGGTCTGAGGCTACTTCGCTGCTTCAGCACCTGGATTAGTTGCTGTAATTAATGGAACCATGAATTCTGCTCTGCATCAGAAAATTTTTGGCGATCAAGCTCAAGTTTATTTGGGTTACGCAGCAGGACACAGATACAAAACACACTGGCAGGTTCAGTACTGAAAAGACTAATTCCCAGTTTTTATAAATACTTGATTGCAGTTCTTACTGCCAAGGGTGGCACAACCAGTTATTAGGTTTAGGCGGCAGTTGCTTTTTCACACATGAAAAGAAAGGTTTGGATAACTATTTTTTCCTTAATGAAATCATCTTTTAAAAACTCCCATACATTTAGATGTCACAAATATGTACCTAGTGATAAGCTTTTACTTAATGTAAATATGTTGTTTCTAGATTAGCCCAATTTAGGGCAGTATCTGAAAGCTTATAATGCTGTGATAATTCTGGGCGAATATTATGAGTATCATGAGTTATATTTCGTTAATGCTACATCAGATTGCAAAGTAGATTCTAATTACATGCGTTGATTCGCTGGTATGTGTGGAGAGAAGTGACAGGTAGTTGTTGACAAAAAAAACCCTTGTCCTGCTTTTTAAAACAATTTTCCATGACCCCCCCCCCCCCCCAACAAGGATTTCTGTTTTTTTAGTCTTAAAAATAAAGAATACTGGATTTTTCTGCAGAAGCTGAAATGTGTAACTGGCAGGTTTGTCTGTGGAGAGATAAGACTGGAAGTATTTCAAATCTGCATTGCATGCAGTAGCATGAACTACACACTGAGCAATTTAGCAATTAATCAATTTCAAAATCAATTCACACATAATGCTTTTAATCAATGAAAATGAATTCTATTCCTGCCTTGCAGTTGTTGCAGCTGCCCTTATATTTGCTTGTGTGCTTCAGAGGAGATTATTCCAGCTACAAGTTGACTTTGGCTACCTACTGAAAATGAACTAGAGCAGCTCAGTGGCTGGTTTTAAAAGGGTAATGTTGCTTGGCTCATGATTCCAGTCTTGTGGATGGGCATACCAGACTGACAGGTCAGCCAATTTGGATAGTTTTTGGCCAAAGAGTAGAGGACTGTGGGCATCCTTCTCCTCATCACTGACGCTGCCTGTCAACATGTGTCCATCAAGTGTAGCCCTGTTGTCACATTCTGCAGCTTTTATTTTGGAGAGTGCTGATTCACTGGCGTTCTGACAGCTGGGACTTGTGTAATCTCTGTGTCCACTTTTTCAAATGACTCTTGGTCTATTTGCTGCTCTCCCCACATCCCCTGTATAAAGCCTGAAATAGCTGCATATTTCATTGGTTGATACTCTGAACTAAGAGCTCAGATTTGGCAGCTTTGCTTTTCCCTGTGCCAAATAGGAAAAGAAGGAAAGGAAAAAGATACTATCAAATTAGCCGCTAACTGCTTAGCTTCTTAAGTATGTCTTTAAATTGGTCTTTAAATTGTCATTGCTAAGCGAATCAGGCTTTTAATTAAGACACCTAACAAGTTTGTAGCAGCCGTTTTAAATGGGTTCCGTTACTACCTTCAAACTTGGTACTAGTAGCTTGATTGTAGCAGATCAGATATATGCTACATCATTAGGATTGTTAGAATTTAAAAAATTGTAGATACTTTGCAGAATTAAGTAAATACATGTATCAGTGCTAGCAGTTAAATTGTCATCAAAAAGAAGCTTAAAAACAAGCAAAAATGCATAGATTGAACTAAACAGTTGAACTGTAATTTGTTAATTCAGAGGGTAAAGTTGAAATCGCAGTTGAAGTTGGCACACACATACACTCACAGGATACCTTATTAAGTACGCCCGTGTAGAACTCTGTTGGACCCCTGTTTGCCTTTAGAACTCTTTTTCATGGCACATATTCAAAAAGGTACAGAAAACATTCATGTGGTAGTGGAAGATTTGTCAGCTGCCAATCCATGATGTGAATCTCCCATTCCACCCCATCTCAAAGGTGCTTTATGGGATTCAGACCTGGTGACTGTAGATATATAATAAATGAGTTTGGTCATTGTGATGTTCAAGAAACCAGGTACGGGATTTGAGAGATTTGAGCTTAGCGGCATGGTGCATTATCCTGCAGGCATCAGAAGATTGGTATTTTGTAGTCATACAGTAAAGACATGGGCATGGTCAGCAAGAATATCCAAGCTGGCATTTAAACAACCATTGATATGAGGCGAGATGAATCCATGGTTTTGTGTTGCTTACACCTAATTCTAACCCTACCATATGAATGTCATAGCAGAAATGGAGACTTAGAACAGGCAATGGTTTTTCTAATCTTATGTTGTCTTTATGTGAACTTTAGCCTCAGTTTCCCATTCTTAGCTAATGGGAATGTCACCCAGTGCAATCTTCATTTGGGGATACATCCTTCATTCAGCAGCGCATTCAGGGATGCTTTTCTGCATGCCTTGGTTATAAGAAATGGTTCTTTGAGTTGCTTTCCTATTAGTCCAAAGCACTCTTGCCATTCTCCACTGACTTCTGGCATCAACAAGACAGACCGAGAGAACTACCCCTCACTGGATATTTTCTTTTCTTCGCACATTCTGTGTAAACCCTAGAGATGGCTGTGTGGGTAAATCCCAGTAGATCAGCAGTTTCTGAAACATTCAGACAAGTCTATCTGGCACCACTAACTATGCCACATACTGTACTGTCACTGAAAGTCTTCCCCATTCTGATGCTCGGTTCGAACATTATCAGGTCATCTGGACTTAGGAATGTCTACATGCCTGAATGCACTGAGTTGGTGACATGTCATTAGCTGGTTTGATATTGGCTTTAGCCAGCTTTACCTAACAAATTGGTGTAGTTGTCATTTTGCATTTAAACTTTGGTAACAGTATAAAAGCCAGTTAAACCACATGGAGTCTTTGAGTAAATTTCAAATGTTAACTACTGAAATAAAAAGCAGGTGAAATGTTGGTTGAATTATAAGAGATGAGACGTTAATCTCAATGAAATAAGCAGTTTAAATAAAGAATTTATTTTTACTTTTACAATGCATACTTGTAGTCATGATTTTTTTTATTTCTACAACTTCCCATGAACACACCTAAACTCAGTTCAAAATAACATAATGTACATCAACGATATGGGATTTTGTCATGGCAATATATTTGTTACAATTCAACAATGTGGGGATAATAGACAGATTTACAATTCTTATGCACAATAAAACATCTCTTGTGACTACACTGCATTTCTGCTTTAATTTTAGATTTTTCTCTGAGCATTAGCATATAGTGGCAGCTTGTAAAAGTACGCCTTGGCTGCCTGACTTAGAAAGCTAAAATGCTTTTTTTGGACTGCTTCAGAATATTCTGCAGTCAGACATCTCTGAAAATCTTGATGTGATATCTCACTTTGCATGCTTTGCCAAATATGTGTTACAGCAAATAACAACATGGGTTTTAACGTAACGTTGCTGTTTGCCATAAAGATTCATATCAATTGCCAGTTTCCCAGATCCCATATGCTTTTGATTACAATGAGATATTTAAAAGCATCTCTGTGTTCACCATGAATTTTGCTAATGTTAATGGTTGTTATCTCCTATTAACAATAACCTTATGAAATCGTCTTAACTCTAGCAGGTAACTGTGTATGAAAATATGTATACTTGCAATCCTGAATCTTATCCCTAATCTGTACAGGGCAGTAGCTTACACAGTAATTGTTAGACCTAACATATTTAAAATCAAAAAGCTTCATATACGTTTTGGTGCCCAGTTGTTCTGAAAAAGTAGAAAAATACACTCTCTCTGTGTCAAAATGCACCATTTATTTTGAAGAACAAAAACAAGGTTCTAAGGAAGGTTGCTCCCAGATATGTGCACATAAACACAGAGTCGTCCAAATGAAGATCAAGAGGTTAAACAACAGATAGGAGTACAAAAAGGCAAACCACTATAGAGTAGAAGTCTACATGGTAAAAGGTACGCCAAAAGAGATGAAGGAAGTCTTAGAAGTAAATCGTTCAGTCATCCACAGTCTTTTGAAAACCTGGCTGCTGTGGAATGAAGTTGTTTGATTATTTATGTATATTACTGAATTACTTTGTTATCTTCCTGTATAAGGAAAAGATTTTCACTAGGTTTTTGAGGTATGCAGAAATGACAGCTAATTCACAGTTGACCATTTCATCTGTTTGTGGCAAGCTTGTTTCTTTCGTGTTTGGATGTAGAAGTGCATTATGGAACAGCTTGTAAAAGTGTACTTAAAAGATCGAGTAGATTTTTTAAAAATTGATTGACGTGCATTTAGGCCAGATGGTGTGTGAGTAAAGGCAACCTGAACAGACTTGACTTTATTCCCTAACAATTCGACTTATTAAAGACTAAATTCAAGTTTTAGGCTTTTATAGGCTTTAGTGTCAGATTCAAAAAAAACCCACAGTTGATATGGTTTTGAGTAGAAATTCATAAAGTGCTGTCATTTTGAAGCTTGGTGTTCAGGTAGGACTTCAGACATTCACATGAAGACTTTGTTAACTTCAGAATTCATGTAGACTTGACTTGGATATGTTGACTTAGGGCGTAAAGTTATTTCAAGTTTCCTCAGAGTTTGATTGAATTGATATCTGACATGAACCTATCCAGCTCTCCTGCTAACAGACAGACTGCCATCCTATACGGCCTGCAGCTGGCAGGCCAAAAATATCTAAACCCAAACTAGCTCATGTTTCTCCTTGAGGATACATCCATGAGAGTTAGTGCTACATGTAGCTTATGTTTATGCTGTCAGCTGTCAGTTTACCAGCTCCACCCTACATCTTCACTTCCATCATTCTCTTTTAACTGTCGACAACACGGCTGTCTACCCTTTTATCTGTTTATCTGTTGATTCTTTTTATACTCTCAAACACTAGCTGCACTCCTCTTATCTTTGGTTTGTATCCCTTGAGTGTCTGTATTTGCCCACTTTCTCCTTCTCACCTAGTCTTTGTTTGCAGTCTGCAAGTCGACTTAGTGGCATTTTTTGGGTAAAAATTTTGGGACATCATTGTTGTCATCTTTTGATCTGTTTTTCTGGTCCCCTGCACTGCAACTTTTAGACTATAAATAAAAATGCCACACTGTATGTCAGTATGTGTTCATGTACTGCAGCTCTGTGATGGTCATGCTTCAAGGAAATAGGCTTACCTGTGAGACGTTATTGTGTCTTAGTGACAGGTCAGACTTTCT
Source organism: Etia nguti (assembly GCA_015106755.1). Lineage (NCBI taxonomy): Eukaryota > Metazoa > Chordata > Actinopteri > Cichliformes > Cichlidae > Etia > Etia nguti. The sequence goes on from VUQG01043728.1 coordinate 25,021, forward strand.
CCGTTGGGAGCGTGGAATTCTATTCCTCTAAGGCTGTAGGCAGTTTAGGTTCAGAAACTCGAAAAAAATGGTTTTTATCAGATGGTAAACTCATAAAGAATGCTAAATAAGTGCTTTGAACCAAAGCTATTTGAGGTTCCTTTACACAGGCAGCGTATCACCTGCGGCATAATTATTAACTTACTTAAAACTAAACATGTGAGATGTTGCTGCTGATTAGTTGGTTAGGTTTTTTTTGTGCAGGTGTGTGAATTTGTTGATTAGTTCAGATCTGAACTAACAGTTTACTGGTAGACAAGCAAATCCCATGTTCTATCAAAACCGTTTTGAAGAGAGCATTATGATGGCTTTGGTTTCCTGTTGGAACACTAGCTGAATGAAAGCTGATAATTACTTGGATGTTTTACTAAGTGGCTAAATGCATTCTTATAAAAAGGTGAGTTTTCACAGGGATCTTTGGTGTTCTGCGAAAAACCAAATGCACCCCGTGATTTGACAGCTTCTAGAACCACCTGTAGCAAAGTCAAAGTTGAAGTATTCATTTTCTGTATAACTGTATCAATCTCTCACAACGCTGTGAAGGAATTTTGGCCTCCCCGTCTTTATGACATAGCTTCAGTTCACTGAGGTTTGTGGACAATCATTTTATGCACCGTTGTCTTAATGTTCTGCCACAGCATTTTAACCAGGTTGAAGTCAGGACTTTGCCTTGGTTATTTCGACACCCTGACTCTTTTCTTTGTCACCCATTCTGTTGTTTGCTGCTGTGCTTTGGATCATTGATGCTTGATCCAAATAAGGCCAAGCTTTAGCTGTCAGACAGATGGCCTTACAGCTGTCTATAAAAAATATATATTAAGGAGTTCATTGTCAACTCTATGACCGGAAATGCACAGGTCCTGCGGATGGACCACTGTGGTTGAGATTTCGTATGAGGTGTTTGGAGTGATATGCTGCTTGGTTTTCACCAATCGTGGTGAAACATCTCAAAATTAGGCTCATCTGTCCAAAGCACATTGTTCCAGAATAACTGCCCTGTTCATATACAACTGAGAAAAAGCGAATCCGTGGTGCCATGTTCTTTTAGAGAGAAGGGGCTTTTCATATCAACCCCGTCTTTATCTGATTGTATTGTCATGAACTTTAATATTTAACATGCTAACTGAGGGCTGTGGAGTCTGAGATGTCGGTCTTGGGGTTTTTGCAGTTTCTCTGAAAATTGCTGAGAGTGCAATGTTCAGAGAGTCAAATTGCTGGGACGTCCAACCCTTGGGTTGTTGTAACATCATAGTAAAACACCTGAATGTTCCAGAACAGTAAACTGTCAAAAAATGTCTGCTTTTATAGAGGTGGTCACACTTGCTTATGATTAATTAATCAAATGCATTTGATTAGCAGCACCTAGCTCCTACTTACCCTTTTAATTCTAATGGAATCCCTAAGGCTGTACTTGGTTTTTCACAGGAATGCGTAGTCTTGTGACATCTTTCTTTTTTACATGGCTGAATACATTTTGATCTTGGTTCTTCTGGTGTATACATACCATATATACTGTTGTGTAACTTACATGCACATAGCAATAAGGACATGCTGACCCTGATCTATTGCAGGTAATACATCAACCACCTCATGCAAACTTACTTCAAAGAACCCAGACTTACCTTTTAAGCCTTGTGCAGCTGAAAGCCTCACTTGTCTCTTTTTACTGGCTGCGAACTAGAATTAAAAGGTAATTTAAGCCATTAAGGGACACAGGAAATATAAAATCACCTACTGAGATTGACAGTAAAAGCAATGATGAGAGGTGAGTGTTTCAAAGCAGGAGTTTGTGTCTTGTTTTTATTGCAATTGGATTTCATCACTGCAGTGATGAAATCTCATCCAAATTGTCCTCCAGTGATTTTTCAGTTATCCAGCGTCTGACCAGATGTGGCTGAGCACGGAAAGGAAGATGAAAACTTTTTATCATCATTCCTTTGATTAATTTCAGTGCAGCTAAACAGGGCATTGAAAACAGCAAAGCAGGAGTGAGACCGTGGCAATGGTCAGAGGACACGTAAACGTTAGTTTATAATGTACACGAGAAATACAGCAGATGAGAGGTTGTACATTCGTTATCCATTTGACTGAAGTTAAACCTAGTTATTTTATGATTGGCAGAATTAATGAACCAAACTGTGTATAATATTATCTATCTTCAACAGAATATGATTGAGCTTCCCTTTTTCTTACCAACGTCAGATATTCTCTTTCATGCAGTGATCTAATGGAGATAGTTTAAGTTTAGCATCTTTGTAGCACCAGTTTCCACTAGGTTAGGGTGTACAGTTTGTCAGTTCTAAGAAAGGAGGCAGATTACTTTGAAATGTGCTTTTCCAAATGTTATAGCTTTACACAACCTCAAGCTAAACAGGAAAATTGGATTTTGAAGTAGAAATTATTCTCTTGATGAAAATCTAGAACTGTTGAATTACCCAAATTCCTGACAGCAAAGCCGACATTCTCTCAACACGCACTATACTTTACATTTTGTGACCTCCTTTGAGAGCAGAGTGCCCCAAAGTGAATTTAAAAAAAAGGAGGTTTCAGCCTTGAATGGTTTTGGGCACACTGAGCTAAATCAAATTGATTCGGACAAATTCCCTGATGTGACAGTGGTGTCGTTGCTGTCATCTGGATTAGCTGCATTATTCTCCACGTGTTTCCAGCTCCTGCCAACATTTATCCCTAAACCATTGCCATTAAGTACAGCGCTGCACTGGAGGAAATTCTACCATTTCTCAAGGGAGGTTCTGCCTTCCTTTTATCTCCTCCCCTATCTATTATGTCAAATGCCACAGTGTGCTCATGTTCCAGTTTCTGAGCTGACCAAGGTGAGATTCGAACACCCACACTTTCTGCCATTCTTGACCTCCAGCCGTCTAGGCTGCATCACATGTACAAGCATGAGGGACGTGAGGATGCACAGATAGACTCAGGGGAGATGGGGACAAAACAGGACAAAGGCGAATCTCCCATGGTGGGGAAATG
>VUQG01043728.1:28070-67878 GCA_015106755.1 Etia nguti
GAGGTGCTTTCTGTGGAACTGCAGAAATACAAACTTTGTTCTTTAAACCAACTGTTTTCACCAACCCTCAATGACAGCATCGGTGAATAAAATTTTTGATATGAGTAATGGCATGCTGCCCATATTGACCTTTTCAGCACACAGATAAGCAGGTCTGTTGTTTAAGTTTTTTTTTCTTATGTAGCTTTAAATATCAGAAATATATAATTAACACTGTGCAATGGACATAAGCATTTACTGATTTGACTTTGTCCAAGAAAATAACTTCTATTTTTAAAGTATCCTCACAGGAAAAATATTAATATGAAAATAAGGAATTTGGTTTTAGTCCATCCTCTCTGTATTATACCATATGTTCATAATTTGGAAGTAATGGCTCAGAAGTGGATTTTTCTTAAATAATTGCACTTAGATGAAGTGTGTGTGTGTGTGCGCATGATGACCGTCAAGCTAATTCTAATGTAAATGTCAGGCTATTTATTTATTTACCAAAGACTCTGTCACCCTGTGGTTAGCTATCTTCTCAGAGCGTCTCTGTTGTCAGTGCCATTACATATCATTTAATCATAACATTTAAAAGGGATTAATTGGCTACCACCATGAAAAAATAGGATCACGCTGATCCACTGAAGTTATATTTATCCATATTGATTAAAAAAACTTGAAAGTTCTGCCAGAACAGAAAAGTAGTGAGAATGAGATAAGAGTTTGTTTGGTCCTCTGCGATGGTGGCGATAGTGTGAAATTTTAGATGTAGTGTTTGAGCACAGAGATAAAATAAGGGATGGATATATTATCATACCGGGAAGAAAACTATTTCGTTGTCTAAAATGACATACATCTAATGGAAAAAAATGTAATTATATTTCCGGGAGGTCAGTCTCTGCTGTCCTGCTTGGAGAGCACGATTGATAGGGGATTTTTAAGACCAGGCCGGTATTTGGTGATTTATAAATCCCAAAATATGAGTGTTTCTTTTCTTTCTGGCATACAAAACATAACGCAGTTTAAAAATAAACTTGTTTTGTCGTCACAGCAAGTTGTGGATTACTCATTTACACTCTGCCTGACGCTGCTTGGATCAGCCGGTTGTTGTGTTTGTGGCATTCCAGACGTGTTCCCAACAGCGAAGCTGCAAAGTTAATTTATTGGTTGTTAATTTATTGGTAGAACTCTCATAGAATTATATTTATTGCATCAAATAAGAGGCTATACGGTATAATATTAACTGTATATATTAGCCAGGCTCAAGCTATTTACTCCCATTTACAAATGAATTTATTGTGGATTAAATTGATGTCAGTTTTTGATTTTTTACAGTGAGTACTGTATAATATTATTTTTTAAATGTCTATTCACACCTTTATTGCTCAATTTAATTAAAAAAATTGAGCATTAAAAAAGTATTTTATAGAAGTACAACATTACTGTGTTAAACTGCTCATAATAGTTTATTAGTATATTGGCCAAACTCAAAATTAATACTTTTTACTGTTTTTTCCCCCTATTTGCATAATATAATGAATATAGTAACACCTGGAGTGAGTTTAAAATATAATGTAATGTGGCTGTGAAATAATCAGTATAAAATAAGAAGGCTTTATTTTATTTACATTGTAAATTAGTAACTTAACGACACACAGCGGCAACATAATTTGAGAAGCAAGTGAGTGAGTGAAGCGAGAGAGCAGAGGGTGCTTTGAGCTTTATAACACATTTTTGTTCTTCTTATCGTTATTTGGAGATTTGTTCCTCCTCACAATTTCTGACAGTGATGTTCACACTGTTTACAGGAGTGACTGGAAGGTGAACTTCACACGTAGCTTTTTCTTTTGTTTGCCATGTCTGGTGTTGTATTCACGAGCTAAATCTACTTGAGATGCTTCTTGGAATTGTGTTTGAAACAAAACATTGCCTTCCTTTCCTGAGGTAAGTTGTGTAGTATGTTGCTCACTAGCGAGGATTTGTGAATACACAACAAAGTCAAGATCTCATCATATGCAATCTCCGGAGAGCTCTGGATTCCAAAAAACAACAGTGAAAGCTCATACCAGTGTACGCACTTTTTTTTGTGACTGCTGGAATTTGATCAGCAATTTAATGATGAATGGGAAATAAAAGCACACAATGGCTTCTTTTCAAATACACAATTTTAATAAAACATAAATGATGTGGAAAAAAAGGAGGAATTATGTTTTCTGCATCGAGGATTTCATGAAAGTGATATGAATAAAGATTTCAAGTGGAAGGCACTTTCATGAAATGAATTTTTAAAAAGTAAAAAAGAAAGCTTGACATTAGTTGAGCAACCAATAGCAAAAAAAAATATGCTGGCTTAAGTGTTTCATGGGAGATAAGACATGTAGGCATCCGTTACAATGTAAGCACATATGGTTAAAAGGTTATGTTGTATATTATACACACTATAGTATGTTGATTACTGCATTTTATTTTGTAGTAGATTTTATAGGATCACCACAAAAAGTTTATTTAGTTCACTTTGTACTGAAGTACTTTACACTACATTCACTATATGCACACTACACCTATGTTATTATTAATATTATTATATTGATAATATCTCTATAATATCACCAGCTTGCTGTTTGTTACTAAGCTTTTCAGCAGAGCTAATAGATAGTAACCAGTTTTTAAAATTCATTATGTGTATCGGATATTGCGGTAGCATTTGAAAAAACATGATCAAAGTGAAATCCATTTGCAGGGCATCTATCCAACTATCAGTTTTACAGGTACAAAAAATTAATAAACTATTTGGGGCACACAGGGCAAAAAGGAGGTTATGTGCAGATATTAGTCTCTCCTTTTCAGTGAGGTTGTCTTCATCCCAATAAGAAGACTCTCTCCATTTCTAGGCATCCCTGTACTTTTTTTTGCAATGAGCTTCCCACATCCACAGGGAGAAAGTCTTCTCATGTTTGTGTCCAGTGTGAATAATTTTTCTTGAGCCAATTTATGTATTACTTTGAAGGGGAAGTCTGGGTGGTTGGTGGAAAGCTTTCAAGCCCTTTTGCTTTGAACATCAAACCGCTTGTCTTAAAATTTGCTCTCGGAGTGAGAAGTGAAGAGCAGAGAGTGAAGGGAAAGGGGGAGAGAGAGCGATACCGACATGAGGAGTAGCAGGCAAGGTGTCAGGTGAGTGATTTTAAAGTTCTCCTGAGGGGCTGCACTGCAGGCGCAGATAAGAACAAACTCCAAATGTCATGACAGCTTCGGAAAGAAATTAAATTTACCTCAGAAAGGACGTTTTTGACATGCTGAAAGAATTATTTAAATTCTGCTTTAATGAGTCTTTCAGTTAACAAGTTGTCCCTCAGGAGCATAGCTTATGGTGTTGTCACCTGGTCATGTTCTCTCAGTGGCTGCCCTTGTGCCATTATCTTGTGCGGGGCCTGTCCACAAATGAGTTGAAGGACGTAATTAACCTTCTGCACAAATTATGGCAGATGCACGGGACACTGTGGAAAAAGACCTTTATCTACTTACATAGTTCATGGTATGAGTAAAATAATGTCATGGCTTATGCATAAAAATGGTAATTAATTGATAAAGCAAAATGTTCCTGGCTGATTATCGGTCATAATGTGGACGCCAGATAAGACCTGGCCAGAAGATATTGACCTTTAACAGATACAATTCATCAGCCGTAGATGTGTGAGGTTCACCTCTCAAATAAAGCACAGGGACAGCTTGTACTTTTCAGTGATCTTCAGTGATATTTTGTATATTTAGATTTCACCTAGCTCCATGAACACAAATAAACATCCATCTGTCTCTCCATTTTCTGATGCTTATCTGGGTTTGGGTCCCAGGGGCAGCAGCCTTGGCAGAAAAGCCCAGACTTCTCTCACCTCAGCCCCCTCCTCCAGCTCAACCAGGGGGACACCGAGATTTTCCCAAGCCAGCCGAGAGATACAATCTCTCTAGCAAGTACCTGGGTCTGCCCTGGGGCCTCCTAACCAGTACATGCTTGGAATAACTCACCTAGGAGGCGTCCAGGAGGCATCCTAGTCAGCTGGCTCCATTTGATGTGGAGGAGCAGCGACTCTACTCAGAGTCCCTCTTGAATGACCAAGCTCGTCACCCTGTCTATAAGGAAGAGCCCAGCCACTCTTCAAAGGTAACAAATTTCTGGCGCTTATATCCGCGACCTCATTCTTTGGGTCACTACCCAGAACTTGTGACCATAGCTGAGTGTAGGAACAACCAAGATTGGCCATGGAGCTACTAATTCTCATTCCTGCCGCTTCCTATTTGGCCACAAACTGCTCCAGTGCAAGCTGAAGGTCACCACTTGATGAGATCCCAACGCCGCCAAAGTGGAGACCCTCCACCACTTGGCTACACCTAGATATTCCACCCATAAAAACTAAAAGGGCAACCCTGGCAAATATACATCTGGACAAAAGTCAAAAGTGGAAATTCATTAAATTAAACAACAGTTTCTCATTTGTAATGTTGTCTACTCATTTCCATCTCTTTTGGTGCTCTACTTGAACCATTTTCATTAAACAGCTTTGTTACTGAAGCTTATAGATGGATAAGCTGACTTGTCACGCTTTTGCAAAAGACCCCGCTACTCTCCCACATATCTCAAATGTGTCATATTTTCATGCCATGAGATTAAATATTCATTTGTGCCTTGGCTTTCAGAGACAGAATTGCGAAGCTTTACAATGTGCATTGTTTCTGAGACCTATCACTCCTCCCCATGATCCAGAGATAAATTTCACTCCTGTGATCGCAGCCATCTGGTGAGATTTGAACTCGGGACTGTGCTCACTGCAGAAAATTCCATGTTGAAGTGCAGCCAGTGCGACTTCTAGACGCACCCTTGTCCACGCTTTGTACTCTTTGCTGGCTACTTATTTTCTCGCTGTTTTGTTGTCAGTCTTCCTGCTACCAGAGAAACGCAGGAGTCATATGGTAGTTGCCTTTTGGCAGTGAGGTTAATCAAAGGGGGCTTTGTAGTGGCAGCAGTCCTTTTGGTTTTGAGGAGGAGCCAAAAGCTGCTTCTGTGGCAGCAGTTGCTGGATCCTCCAAAGTGGGTCAGACTGAGCAGCACACAGAAATTTATATTTAATGTTCCCTGTGGGACTGATGCTTTAGACCATGAATAATTCTTCGTAGGCAATGGCAGCTCTCAGTTATATGCTCCTGTATACAACGTAATGCATGACCGGTCATGGTTGGTGATTATAATTTCAGAAATTAAGTTCGCAAGAGATTAATTTTCTTTATTATTGGCTCTTTCAATCTGCATTGTAAGCCTTCCTTTTGTGGTTTCTGTTGTTTTGTGGCAGCATGTTCATGCTTGTCTTTGTTAAGCAATACAAAGACAGAAATGTGAGCATGCCTGTATCTTGTCTGGACATTACACGCCAACATCAATTGTGTGCTAAGTGTTACTGCACAGTTGGTGTGGATTCATTGGCTTGTGTCGGTGTGTGAAAGTGGCACCACTTTGTGAGCCTGGTGCATGAAAGTGGCATTGCCTCACCAGTCAATAGCATGAATTATGTATGGCAGGGGAAGGTGAAAGCCATGTTCTGCATCATCTGCAGGCTGTTCAGCAAATTAACATTTGGACAGCCATTTGCTGGCTTTAGGAGGGGTTCGTGCCTTATTTAATGGCTTGCTTACAGTTCAGAGTCATTTTTCTTAACAGGTTTCGTCTCTTGAAAATCATTTGTGACTGAAGCAGTCCCACTTTACAGGAGCAGACTATAATGCGTGGGCAGTGAAAAGGGCAGATGGAAGTGATGTTTAATTGGCTAGCCTCCTGTCAGGTCTAATCCGTACTGGGGTTCTGCCATCGACATCATTCCAAGTATGTTTCCCTGAAAGACAAGCTTTCAGCCTAACATGTTCATTTCACCTCTGAAGACACTTTCAGAGACAGTCTCATTCTAGCTTCCTTAGTTTCCCCGAAGCCTGATTTGATAGGACTTGCAGCGGATGGCTCTACCTGTCATATGCTTTACTGGCAGAGGTTAGCTGCATTATTAATCCTGTGGAAATCTGGCATGTCAGTAGTCTGTAAAGAGACCAAGGTTTGTCGTGACGAAGGTAAAAAAAAATTCAGGTGCAAGACAAAAATGTCACTTCAGGTCACGAGAAAGGTCTCAAAAGAGGAAAGGTCTGCATACTATGAAGCCTCAATTCAATAATTTAATTCTCTTTATGGCATTCTTTTAAGGCAGCATTTTTTCAGGCCTGAAGAAGATTCTGTAGATTGAAAAGAATCTTTTGAAAGTGAATTAAATTAATAAGTTGGAGCCTATGCGCAGGCCTTTCCCTTTGTGGTCTGTTATTCAAAAAATCTTGATGAGCACATTTGACCAAAAGTAATAAACTCCTCTGATGAGGTTTAGCATGTAAACGTAGTATTCAAGTCACTCATACTACCTTAAACCACCTGATTAATATTTATAGCCCCCTTACAGTACTGCCATGGCCCACTGGGACATGGGCAGGGGTCCTCTGGGGGTATCCTGGGCTCTCTGGTATGAGGATATGAACAGCAGACCTTTTGGGTGCTGTGGGTTTTGAGTGAATGAGTCTTGTCCTGGCACATCCTGTAGGTGCATTTTCCAATTATGATCTAAAGGGTTTGGACGCTGTGTGTTAAAATATTATTCACATAAGTGACAGGAACAAAGGTTTCTTTGTACAAAATTGCACTGTAATAAAAAAAAATCAATTTTATTGCTGTGGCTGATCAGTTTTCTCTCTGTATTTCCTCAGTGAAAGAGTTGTTAATGGTTGGTTTAGGGTAATTAGGATTTACTTATTTTTTTCTTTTTGTTAAATCAACATCTAAACACTCTCAATTTTATTTGGATCATTTTTGCCTTCTGGCTGCTACCCTCCCTCTGGTATACCCTTATTAACTGGCAATCATATATCTTATCACCCTTCTTTGGTCTGACTAAGGGCAACATTGTGAAAACCGTTATTAGTACCTTTGTGCATGTTGTTTACAAAGCCAAAGCCGCGTTGTAATTTGGCTTATTCGTTCAGATTAACCTTCCATGTTTTCCATTGATTCTCGGGATAAGCTTTTTAATGCAATATAGACACAAATAAAACATCCCAGGAGCCATGACCCATGACTGATTTTATAAGCTAGCTTGAGGCAACATACTGAACCTTTTCCTCCGAGGGAGAGAAATACATTTGGGACTGCTGAAGAGAAACGGCATGCTTCCAAACCTGTATGTATTCCTCCCAGTAGGCCTTAGACTGGTCTTTAGTCATGCTCAAATATTCTTTCTCTCATAATCTAAGAGCTTTAATCCAAGTGTTGAATACTTTGGATCAATTTTGATTTAGGAACAAGGTCTAGGAAAGGCTGCCCATCAAGTTTTCCCTTCTGGGTTCTTTATGGTTTATTCTCTGGCCTTTTATTTAAATCCAGACTCTTTTGATTGTTATTTTTAGTTATAAATAGTTGCTGGGTATTCAAGCAAATCAGTTTTAGGGACATTATTTGCATGTTGCAATAGGTGATGTGTTTTACAACATTTCATGAAAGAATTTAAAAAATGCTAGCTAGCATAGCATTGCAAACTGATCTTATCATCCAGCACATTTTGAATTTCAAACATCAGGCTTAGTTTTAACGTTTTGGTGGAGTGAACAGCATTAAATTGTTTTGTGACATTAGGAAATTTCAATATGAGAAACACCGAACAGGCAGTACAGCACCACGATAAATGACTCTGACTCTGTTCAGTACAATAGAGATAAATCAACAGCTGCCTCAGCAGTAGTTTAACTAATTAATTACAGAAATTATGAGTGTCGTTTCAGTGCAAAAGAAGTTCTGGTTCAAACAAAAATTCTTCCTGTAAAAATTTAAGCAGCTGAAATATAGAAGCCATGAACTTTAAATCTCCTAGACAATCAAAATTGATTGATTTCCTTAAGACTTGTCTTAAAAGGTCAAGTCTGTAGGCGTGAGCAATATCATTTGGTTACTACTGGAGTCTAGAATCACATGTAAATAGGAATTGAAAGTGTGTGTTACATAGAATTATTTCGATTTTTAAAAACTTATTGATAAGCTCTGCCCACATGTGAAAAGCTCACCAATAAGATATGGTTGTGGATTGGCACCCGCTGTCAGTATTTCTGTTTCCATTAAGTTTTTAACAGTTTTCAAGCTAAAGTGCAGTGCTTTCGTAGCACGTTTATTTGGAGGCCATTGCTCTTTACTTAAGCGCTGTAGAAGTAATGTTTTGGCTTTGAACACCTAAGCCTCAGGGAAATCACAGCTTTTTACAAATACTAGGTTCACAGGTTCAGGTCCACTGATAGTATGGCGAGTGAGCTATGGAGTTTTTCAAAGTACTGTGTTGATGTCAGATGGAGTTAATATTTGTTGTGAACTTGTTTTCACCATAGTGTACATCTAACTGTGACCTTAAGGAAATCAATAACCAACTATGAAAAAAAAGCCCTCTTAAGTTAGTGGAGGTTCATAGAGAAAGAGCGAATCTTCGGACGTCTCTGTATAAACTGAAACCGTTCTGGAGTTGAACGAATCCATGGAAAATATTGGATTCTTGTTTTTAAGTAATTTCTTCCTAAGACCTGATCTGTTTGGTTGTTTCATGTAATCTTTTTTTCCAGCTTTGTATAATTTCTTATTTCAAAGATTAAACAAGAATTATGTTTCTAGAATGCACCAAGCCTTGGAAGTATTTATAAATGTGCTTTTATTAGGTTTAAAAGAAACCGACAAAGACAACTTGATATAGTTCTGCATCATAATTCATTAATTTTTGTATAATTTCCAACTTCTGTTACTCTCTTTTTTTTGTCGAGATGTTGCAGAGAAAAAAGAGACAATTAGTAGCGAGATTCGAGTTCCTGCTGCTAAAAGATCTGGATATATTTTGGCCCCGTGACTGTTTGGGAAAAGACGATAATGTTTCTTTTCCGTTGTATGTTGTGTAGTTAGTTTAAATGCTCCACTATGTTAATTTGATACTGGTAGAAAGGACATTTGTGATTTCACACAGTGAAACAAAACTAGATTAAATACTACCAGCAGTCAATGGATGCATTACCATATTCTTGACATCTACCATATTTCTTATTTTTAGCTTGAGCTCTCAAATTACTTGGCTCTTAATAAAGCTCATTATGGTATCAGTATGCTAGTATCATGTTTCTTTTTGGACTAATAGGCTTTGATGTGCATGTGGGTAGATGGAGTGCAGAGACCGACTTTATATGTGGAAAAATGTGCAGTATTTATTATATAGTATGTACATAATGGGAAAAAAGCAATGTAAAGTAAAAGGCTGCTGAGTATAGCATTATACTGCTGTTTGAATAACCCCCTGTCCTCTCTCTTTTTCTTTCCCCTTAGGTAAGCACTTTCTTTGCTCTCGGTTGGTAGTGGTGATGGAGGAGGGATTGGCCGAGCGTGCATCCTGTTGCTGTCAGCCCCGGTGAAGGTTTCATGCAGCTGAAATGTGAGGCAAGAGTGTTTAAGGTGATGCATTGAGTCAGTGTTTTCATAACAGAGATGCACCTAGGTCTAGTTCTGGCAAAGTCAGCAGTACGAACACAATGAAGCGAATGCCCTCCCGTCACACACTAAACCTTTTTACCATCACCTCTTTGTCTACTGATGGCTTACTGGGTAGAATGAAGGTCTAAATTTGAAGGTGTGCACACACCCGTGTTGCTTTGGATCACTAGGGCAAAGCACGGCCTGCCTTGCAGAGTGTGCAGGCCACTGTGACATGGTTTTTAATGTTTGTAGAGTTTGGTGAGTCTTGCTGGATCTCTGTGATCTACTTCACCAGTGTATTTCCAGGGAGCTGTGTGAACTCATTTTGTACTCACGCAGACTGACTTGAAGGGAAAACTTTCACAGATTGCAGAATAACTTCTTGATGTGTTACACAACTCAAGCTTGTCCTGAGTATTTGAATGGTAAGGGCGGTCTGGGTTAGGGTCAGAGTTTTCTCCAGTTCCAGACAGCCTTTGATTTTCACTTATCTTCCTCAGAATAAAAGTAAAGTAGCAGGCAAAACTGGTTTGAGTTATGTAACACAGCTCAGCAGGATGCTAGATGGTACATTCTTACCTCAGGGAGTGAATTAACTTTGCTCTGTGTGAATGTCCAAAGGAGAAAAAATAAAAGGCAAACATGGTCTCGGTATTTCTCCTGATGAAGGCTGTTTGGTTCCATTTGTTTGGTTTTGCCCCCATGTAAGATGCCACTGACCTGGTGCAGGTTGGAAGCCTTGGTGTTAACATCGATGTTGCATCTTGATTGTAACCCTGTTTTCAGTCTGGTGCAGTCAGACTCAGCGTGTCACCAAAATACCAACCAAGTGAAGGCTGGTATTAGGTATAAAAAAGCATCAACACTGGACTGACATAAAGCCTCAAAAAGAAGGATTTTAGAAGCAGTTTATTCTTCCTCGTGGCTTTCCTGTACATATAATATTTGGACCATTAAAATCACTAAGATTTCAATCTCAGTGCACCAAATAACCCCACACTAGATTTACAAAATGCAAATCTTGGTGGTATTCCCTTTAACTGAAGAAGTAGCTTTCACAATTCCACATCCAGCAGTTAATGCATGTTTTGAAAGCCGAGCATGATATAAATGAAGAATAAACGGCAGCCTAGACTGATGGTTCTTGTTATCTTCTCTTCTGTTCTAAACTGGCATGAACACTAAAAGAGGCAAATTATGGCAAACAGCACTGACATGTTCATTATGTTTAACTCAATTAACAGAGTCTAGAATTTGACATGTTTTGACATTGTGCACTGCCAGAATTTCTAATCTCCGGGGCTGACATGTTACCAAGATGTAAATAAATGCGCCACTTTGAGAGTGCCTCTTTTTCACTATTCTGATTTGAATGTAATTGGACAGTTTGTCTAACCATGTATTTTACAATGTGGTCAAATACACAAACGAGCCCTGTGTTACTCTATGCTGTGTATATTTTTTGTATACTCAGTAAATCCAAAATTGGCTCAAACGAAGGGTGGCCAAGAAGGGAAAGGAGCTAAAATGAAAAATTCAGATAGAAAATTAAGTATGGGGCTGTAAAAATGACACCGTACTTATACTGGATGATTCAAAGCTACTCTAGTAAGATTAAAAATATAGAGCTGGAAACTGCACATATGCTAATATTATTTTTATAAATGCTAAGATTTTTTAAAAACAGCTTGGCACTGTACTTTTTTAACAGATGTTATTCACGTAGGAGTAAATTTATTTTCCGTTTCATGTAATCAGAGTAGACGGTACCATAATGACTACTAAACTGCATTAATGGTACATTTACTCAGTCCTTTTTTTGGACAATAGGTTTGTTGACAAGGAGAAGAATAAAGAATATCAAAAGCTTCATCTCATAAATATATCAAAAAGGGACCTGAAGCATCAGATGTCTTGCACATGCATGCTTGCATTTGTCTGTATAGATGTACTGTACAGTCACATTTGATGTATCTATGGGGTAGAAATTCAGTGGAACATAATTATCCTAAGTGCACTGCATCATTCTGCTGCAAAAAAGAACATCTTTCCATTTCAAGCCTCCCACTTTGCATTTGATAGAAACAAAGTACATCTTTTATAACAACCACTAGCAATGTGTCATTTTCAAAGTGGTATGTGCATTTAAGATATGAGGTTGGATGTGTGAAGCCACCGTGGCTTGACACTTCTAATATCAGACTCTACCAGTGACAACTGAGTTTTTCAAGCATTTAGCGGTTATTCTCCTTTGCATTTATGTACCGAGATATCGGACTAATTGTATTATTCAAAGGAGTCTAGTGTTTTAAAAGGTGATTAAAACAAAGCTGATGTAGATGAATATGGATACGAAACAACAGGAAAGGGGAGTAAACAAAACTCTTCATTTCAGTTGCTTTGACTGCAAATGCATTAGCTTAGAGCCAGTTTAGAAAATACCAAGAAAAATGACAGAGACGGATCTTCCAGGCTTTAAAGTAGATTCACTTAATGCTTTTGTTTCATCCCTCATTCTGTGCTAAAGCGTCAAGTCTCCCCTTCCCTGACATTTTAACAATGTAATGTGGTAGCACTGCAGCCCAGCTTGAGTTCTCTGTATATATTTTTCTCTCTTTTGTATCTTAAATAGGTGTGAACAACACTTTAGGACTCCCTGCTCGTCACATACTTTGATTAGGACCTTTTGGTAACATATTTCGACACACTGGGTGCATTATGTGACATGCAGCGTGTTGCTTTTAAGTAGTATCTTCCGGAATTAGTAAGTGTAGAATCCTATGGAGGTCCATGTAAGGAGGTTGGAGGATTGACAGTGTCAAAAAAAATCCCAGATCCTAGATGACAGCACTTTCCTCTGCATGCAGGATTTTTTTAGTCATACTAAGTTTTTGACTTTATTCTGTCAGTCATTGTTTGGTTAGTTTAGACAACAACAGCAAAGAACACCTGGCTACAGTACTGTTAAGTCTAATATTTTTATTATGAAATGAACATGCAATGTTCTCACTCTCAAATATTCCTCTTCAGACACGGTTGATCCAATCAAATGTAACAATACAAGCATTTAACGTGGCAGCATTCAATCTCACTTCCACTTGACTGTATTTGACCAGCTGTGCAATTTAACTTCAGTATTTAATATAAAATAATGTGAAATTTCTACAACTACAAAATGCTGTCACTTTAAAAAGTAATAAATACATATTTCATGACAGTAAATTCCTTCATATCGGGCTTAGATGACAGAATTTTTGTGCTTTTCTTTGAACTACCTTCATCAGAACAAGGAAGGAGGGGACTCTGTTCTGAGATATGTGAAAATAACTTGTGCAATGTGTAACAACATCTTGGATCTTAAGTTTTGATTTGTGAATGATGTTTATGTTAGGGTAGCTCTTTTCTCTCCCATTACTTGCAAAGGAAACAAAGTATCAGCAGGACTGATGCATAGCTACGGTTTAACAAGTTGGAAGAACAAACTTTACAATTTACCTTTGCAGGGAATTCTAAAATTCTTATATCAGCAATTAAGCAAATATTTGACACACAGTAGGAATCTTTCTTGGATTAATTGAGAGTCTCCTGAAGCTCTCAGTCTGGGTCACTTTTCTTGTATTTAGTACTAATATTTACTAAATACAAGTACAGCAGTGTTTAGTGGCTTAAAACACACATGCACACACTGCTGATAAACTGTTTTAAGCTGCAGCTTTAAAAATCAGATTTTTATCCCCACTGGTGATGAAAAATAATTTAGTAGCTGCAGGGATATGTAGACCAGAGTGGTGGATTCCCTCCCATCCCCCTGGCCAATTGCACCCTAACTAGGACTTTAGGAGTTCCAGGTATAATCATAATTTAGAGTTTCTAGAAATGGTTTGCTAAGTATTGAACATACATTCGCCCCCCTAGGAAATTATGGAATGGGCTGTTGCACCTCTGTTTAATAGACAAATTATTTTCTACTCAGCTGTTTCATCACTTATGTGGGTTCATGATTTAAAGTTTGAGAGACTGTGATCAAATATCATGTGCCACACTGGTAGTTGCCCATGTTAGCTTATTAATTGCCGGACTTGAGGTTTTGATGATCTAGGCTCTAAAGGCAGTTTGCCTGTGTAAATGACCACTTATGTTTCCTCTTTGGTGTTAGACATTTCACTTTAAACATGCTAAACCAAAAACCTTCCAGAGAGGCCTGGACTCACTTGGATATATTGTAAGATGTAAATGGAACCCAATCTATTTCAATCCTAGAAACAGATGGTACTTGAGCTGTGGTTGAGAGTGGTAAATGATCTGCTCTCAGCCTGCCTTTATCACTGTCTAACTGAATGAAAAACTAGCATCTGATAAATGGACAGTTGGATTAAATGCCCAAGAAAATAGATTATTAAAACTATGGCAAATTGAATTCTTGAGGTTTTAATTTGCTTCTTAAATTATTTTGTTTAAACAGCTGTCTTTTCTTTGAGGCTAGGTAAAATAGCCTGCCTTAGATCCAGAATACAGATTATGGACTGACAGCACTGTTTACTGCAAGCCAGTATCTGTAGCATTTCTGTGGGAATTCTTGTGCAATTTCATGCTGGTTTTAGACACAGAGGCGATGGAAAAATACAGAAATGTCAAGATATCCACTTATCCTCCGCTTCACCAAATCTGAGAGGTTCAGAAGTTTACTGTCAGTTTATGACCTTTCTATACATTTCTTCAATAAAACCAGCAAAGCACTCACAGGCTTTCTCAAAGATCACACAATGTGTACCTAATTGTGAAGAACTTATTCTTCAACCATATGGTTTTTAAAAAAAACCCAAAACAAAATACTTGTGATTGATTGGGTTAAATTGTCCGTAAAGGCATTACCTTACATTAGAATACATCATATATGTTATGTTCATTGGTTGGTGCAAAGACATCGTGCACTGCTCATGCAATTATCAGAATGACTGAAGGTAAATACCAAACATTTGACTTCAAAATCACAAGTTAGGAATTGAATCGGCATCGGATGACTTTAACATATCAAAGGACACAAATGTGAATTAAGGCTACAAGTCATGCTAGTTGCTCTGCGAGCCCGTGTTTGCTGAAGGCTTGGAGATGAAAAGTCAGGGATTATCAAAGTCATTACATTTCATCCTGTGGCAAACATGAATCTGCAAGATTATGGCAGTGTATTCAGTGCTTGTCAAGATTTCTCACAGACCAAAGTAGTACACTGACCAACAGACAGCACAGACACTTATATGGTGCAATATGTTGATTACATAAATTGTGTGAAATACTCTGTGACTCTGATATTCCTGTAATCAGGATTTCTGCATCTCAGTAACATACATGCACATTACAGTCATGCTCCAGAAGTTCTAGCCCTAGCTGCCATTAGACTCAGAACAGGCTTCTTCAATAGGGTAGCTCCTGTAGTAGGATTAAAGCCTACCTTTGACTTGAAAAGACTGGTATATGATACACTTAATCTATGTCTGTCTGTCTGTCTGTTGGCTTCTTTGTCTGTAAAACTCCTTTTACATGATCAGGATTTAAGCAACCAAACGTGGCACACAGGTAAATCTATATCACATACTATGATGGCATCACATTGCCAAGTGTTTATATGCCTATGACACCCTATAAAAACATTATGTAGGAGTATGTATCATTTTAATGTCATGACGCTAATATCTCATTTAATAATGAGATCTGTGTACGTACAGGAAATCCCTGTGAACCGAAAGCCCAGACTGAACTGAAAGCTCAGTTTGAGACAGTTTATTCTAAACTCGGACTGTGTATAATGTCAGTGAGAGCAGATATCTTTAATATGGTCACACAGCGCTTTCTGTGAGCAGCCAATCCCCACCCACTTGCTGTTCAGATCGGCTCGTTTCAGGCAGTGGATGAACCAAGTTTTTGAACTGTGAGTCATGCAGAGCTTCTCCGGTAGTTCAAAAAGTAATTATAATGTATAACTCAGCTTGTGTTTAAAGATACTTTTTCCTCGCCATTTTTCCTATATGATGCCAGTGCATTTTGTACACTGGCAAATATCAGGAATCATGCTTAATTTTCAGGGCCTCGTAGGATTTTTCATTTTTCAAGTTTTTCATTATTTTAATGGTTAGTTTTGTTTCTTTAATGAAGTCAATTACTTTAGTCCTTTGTAGTTTATCTGAGGATATTAAAGCTCACAGAAGTGACACAGCGCTCACCCTCTTGAGATAACTTTGCTGTAGACCAAAGACGTGTATTTTCAGAGGTATTCATATTAGTAGTGTTGTGATTACGGTTTCTATAATAATAAAGTTCCCGCAAAACAAAACAGAGGGAGTGTCGCTTTGACTTGTGCGTTTCTGCTATCAATAGTTGAGCTCCTTTTCTTTTGCAGATGTCAGTTACATTTGAAGTTGCATAATTCCATTCAGGCCTTATTTCCTGCTCATATTTTAAACAGAGTGCAGCTGCAAAAGGACATTTCTGCTGGATATCATGCTGCCAAAATGATGGGTGTCATGTATGTCAGAGCAGGCTATGTGTTCATATGCAACTCAAAGCATATTCTTGAGTTGCATTTAGTTTCTGAAGATGTCTGCTTGGATGACATTAGGAAATGCAGGGCAAATGAGAGACTAAAGCAAGACTTGGCTCGGGCCAAAGATTTTCTGTCTTCTAAACAGATCGCAGGCTGGAGAATCGGTTTGAGGATTCCAATTAGCATCTGGGTCAGAGCACATCTCCGCAGCTCTCACGTTACCCCGTTTTGTGGCAGTGTAGCCTGCGGTGGTGAATTCATGTGAATGGCTGAACAGGCAGTTCGGAATTACCCACATAGGGCATCGTATTTATTCTTTTTTTTTTTTGTAGAATGCAGAGATTTTTTTAAAAAGCATTTAACATTTTGTGTGGAAAGTCAGGCAAATGAGCTCTGTCACTATATCTCATCATGACTCCGTCGAGGAACGCAGAGTTGATGTGTTGGTGTTGCAAGTTGTCTCAAAGTCCCTGGTGAGCTCAGATGCTCAGTGTAGCCGGAGGGATCTTCCATGAGATGAAATGCCATCAGAGATACAGTACGTATGTAGGAGTCTTAATTAAGTCAGTCTTCTCTGATTGTCAGCTTTTAGAGCATGCCTATCTCAAGCTTGCCTGCTTAATTGGATGTGTGTGTGTCTTTGTGTGCGCTTTCTTTGTACGTGGGCGAGCCTCTTTGGAAATGTGCATGTCCGTATCGCAGTCATTATATGTGTAAACAGGAGCTCAGTGGGGAACATTCTGCATAGCACAAACCATTGGCATGTTTACTCAGTCTCTTTTCTCAGCTAGGGCTTTTCCCCCCTCATTCTTCCTATCAGCATGCTGTCTGCTTCACAACTTCAGTGACTTAGATGACTTGGGTGTGCAGGTGGCGGCTCACTTCACAGACTTCACACACATACACACACTCTTTAATCTCCCCTTTACCCAATCCTTGTTAGGCAGATCAGCCACCATGTGCTGCTCTTTTCAATCAATGAATGCCAAAGGCAGTAAATCATGGATTAAGGTGCAGCATGGCACTCCATTCTGCATGCTCCCAGCCCTTCATCTCATCAAGGTGCAAACAGAAAAACCCAAGCACCTGCACGTCTATGATGGCCCCCCTAAACTTTAATCATTGCTGGTGACCTCGCTCATCACCACCAGATTAAAAAACAATTGTGCTTGCGCCTCGGTCCCTGCTACGGCCCCCTGCTAGTTTTATGTATTGGTTCTTATCTCTCTGGTTAAATTATTTTCATCAATCAAACAAGCCTATCAAGAAAAGTGACTGCCGTTTAGATAAAAGGCCCCCCCACTGCGCATAGGTAATATTTAACCAATGAGGGAGCTCGTAAAGACAGATGAAGAGCTACAGTGCGTCTCTCCGGGGAGCCTGTGTACATCTGATTCTGTTATGAAGCTGTCACAGATTTAAATAGAATTTCAGGATCGCTTTGTCCCAAGAGAAATTCAGTCGATTCCCTAATGGAATCCTGTCTTTATATTGGCAAAGACTTATAGAGACAGCGCGCTGCAGTGTTCAGACACACACACAAAAAAAAATGCACAGCTCTGTGTATTGTTGTATGGGACATAAGTTTTAAAAAAAATCTCACATTTGTAGGCCATTTCGGGCTTTGATGGGGGTATTGTATTTTTCTTACTCAGCTGATATCTCACCAAGAAAACATGACAGAAAGACATTTGTCGTGCAGATGGAATTTTCTTAAAGAAAACAGCGAAACACAAACACTGCGTGGTTTGCAAAAAGGAGATGCAGAAGATTAATAATAGATTTTTGGTTGTGTCGTCTAAGTGGATCAGAAAGTACAGATTTTTTTTCTTGAGACGTTGCACTGATATTCAACAACTACAGGCCTGAAAAGGTTAAAAAAAAAAAAAAAAAAGCCTTGATGGGAGTGTATATTGTAACATGCAAGATTTCACCAGCTTCAAATGTAGTCTAGTCCATTGGTTTGTATTTTACTCCTGCCTCCCAAAAAACATTGCGTTGTTAAGCATGAGTCAGTGAGTCTTAGTTCCCTTGTTTCTTGTCCCCCTACTCATTGGCCCTTTGTGAGTTGTAAATTGATTTGGTCTGCCGTTATGAAGGAAGTCACAGGGTTTCTAATTTTTCCCGGGGAAGTGCAAAGTGACCAGGCTTTCAGCACAGGATCTAATTTGGAGGTCTTTCATCTAAAGTGTTTATACTTGTTCTGAATGCCCTTGAAAGAGGGACAAACAAATCTGCAGCATCCCGCTTCATCCCACAAGTTCCCCAATCTCTCTACAAAAATTTAGTATAGACTACATCATGTTGTAGTGTCGGCATGATGAATTGGACACGTGTGGAGAGTGCCACATATTTTCAGACACTCTTTCTTCAAAGCACTTTCGGTGCTGCACTTAGCTGTACACGTGGCAAATGGTGAAAGCAGTTTTCTGATGATCGTCATCGAAAAAGGAAGAGCGGCAAAGATGATATAATTTATCACAAACGAACTAGCCTATAATTTTATACTGCGGATACATTGAAGTGCACAAAATTTAGCCAGTGAGGCAATATTAGTGTCTCACTCACCTTTCTTCTCTGCTTCTCTATTAGTCTGTGTGCGCTCTTATCTCTCAACTTCATGTGTGCATTTATTTTATATTGTTGTTATATTGACTTCTTTTAGATTTCTTTACAATTTACAGTTATTCATTGGCAGCAAATCGAGGCGAAGCAGACAACTTCTCCTTGTCTGCAAATATATTTCACACTATTTAAAGAATATAGTGTGTGTTAATATTCTTACAATGTGGCTGAAGCAAACGAGAAAGGGAGAGAGACATGAAACCCAAAAATTATATAGAGAAATAGCTGGAAAAAGTTCCTGTGGAAGAACAGAATGCTCCGTATTTCTAAAAGTTGTCTGCTGGGCATTCGTACTGCAAGACTGTCCTCCCTTAGAAAAAGACCTACATACAGAATATTTGCAAAAACAACTTAAAATGACTTATGGCATACTAAAACCTAACTAAGTAGCTTTGGTGGCTTAAACTGAAACAAACATGATGAAACTCACACTACCAAAGTTGAGTGTGTTTATGGTTACACTGCATACATTTTTATGCACAGCATGGTCATGGAATGCTGGACCATCTCTTTATCCTCTCGAAGACATCTTAGGATGTGTTGGACTTTGCCCAACCAGTCTGTGTCACGGGCCGGGGAGGCAGACCGTGTGTGGGTTATTGTTGAGGACCCAGGAGCAGACAGAGGCGAGGGGACGAAACTTGAAAGCCAAAAACGAACCTTTATTTGGCTAGTTGCAGGCGATAACATGAAAACTAGGAGAACTAAGTACAACCATGAAATACAGAGTTAACTGAGAAACTACTGAGACAACTAAGACCTAGAACTATGACTTAAACTGTGAGAATAAACTATGACCAGACATGGGGTGAGAAACACAGATGACGCGACACTGAACACAGGAAGACTGAGGATTAAAATACATGCATGAGGTGATCAGAAGTGGAGACACATGAGGATACAGCTGACTCAAATGAAACATAATGACAACACAGGGAAGAGTAACACTAGACAAATGAGACACAGACATTCAAAGTAAAACAGGAAACATGACAGACAAAGACTTGACACTGAACTAAACCTAAGAACTAAACTCTTAACCAGAATAACACTGAAACTTAGGATTATAATATTCAAAACAGGACAACTAAAGAATCAGAACATAAACGATAGTACAGAAAAATACCAAAATACAAGAAACTGAAAATGCTGGGTCAAAATGACCCAGAACCGTGACAGAGTGCAGAGTAAAGCCATTAGATGTGGACTATTAAACATTAGGTCTCTTTCTCTCTTTTTATTAGTGAAACATGGTTAGAAAAGGATGAATATATTAATGTATATTAATGTAAATGACTCAACATGTCATACTAACTTTCAAAATCCTCAACACACAGGCCAAGGAGGAGGAGTGACAGCAATCTTTCACTCTAGCTTGTCAGTCAACCAAAGACCTGGTCTGAGTTTTAGTTCATTTAAAAGCCTGACTCTTAGCCCTGTCCATGCTTGTTGCTCAGGCGAACTCTTTAAAACTTTGGAAAAGGAGTCCGATATGAGGACTTGGCAAATAAACTCTCACATTTCATGATGTGAAAATATAATCAAACTGTCTATAAGAGGAAAGTGTGATTTTTAGGACACCCAAGGCTAACACTAACCTGGCATAATGTTAGCTTATTTCCAGCTATTGTTGTCTAGCTGTTTAATCATGTCTAATCCACTGAGAATAAATAATTGCAACAGTACTAAGAATAAACCTGCATGTTTATGCACTTTTTCCTGTGTTACAGCCCCGACCTCAGTTCAGAAGATGAGACTTTGAGGCGAAGAGGAAGAAGATGATGAGGTGAAAATGAAGAAGGAGAAAGACATAATGAGAAAGAGATGATGAAAATATACATGTATCAATGTTAAATCCTCATATAGAGTTTGAAAGGGCTATTAGTGATCTTCAAATTAAAAGTAACTTCTAAGGTGTACTATCTATGCGGCTGGTCTCTGACCCCATACACAAAACGCGATTAGGTGGAACAATAATGTGAGACTTTACATGGAAGCAAAACTATATCTTAACCAAGAGTGAGCCTTTTACTTAAGGCTGATAAAATGTAACAAAACAAAAGGCAGAAGGAAGCTAAGACGAAACTGACTGACACTAAACTGGGGGAACTAAAACACTAGGGACAAAGAACATAAAACCTTGAACATGGAAAAAAACCTGAACGTGAAACTTGACACAAGATAGACAGCAGGACGAGGGACAAAGGGAAAGCAGACAATACATACACAGAAGGGTGATGAGGGAAGTGGAAACACATGGGGAACACAGCGGGAAGGAATCAGACGTGACGAGACACGGGGAAGCAAAACTGAACACGCTGACACAGGAAACAAGACTGTCAAAATAAAACAGGGAACACACTGAGACGGATACTAAGACACACGGCCTTGACACTAAGGTGGGGGAAGAAACAGACATGGATGCAAGACAGGCTGAGGAGATAGAGAGGGTGAGAGAGTGAGGGACACACACACGGGGGAGCGAGGGATACATAGACGAAGACAAAGGGACAAAGGGAACTAAAAGACAAGAGAGCATACACCACAAATTACAATTAAACTCAGTAACATAAAAAGGACTAATCTAATTACTAACTGTAAAAACTTGAACTTAAACATCTTTCAAGTGCAGCAAAAGGACTCATGAATATAAAATAAGCTCAAAATCCTGGATCAACAACTCAGCACCCTGACAGTGAGTGCTGCTGTTTATGCATGAAGCAAAATAATAATGACCTTTGTACACATCACGTAGACAGATTGATAAATCCTCTGCATACTGCGTAGGTCATGTAAAAGTGAGTATCATATCTGTTTCAAGTTTAGTAAACTATAACAAATACTTATATTAAATACTCAAGAAGCTGGTTTGGACTCCTTGTTCCTCTGCCTGCTCTCTGAATCAAATGATCTTCATATTTCTAGCCCATCAGCTATTTATGAGACTGCACACTCATGCAAATATGCTCCTATTCCTCTGAAGCTTGCAGCTGGTCATAAATATGAGACTGCTGCTTTCAGGAGAAGGTGAGGCTGAGCTCTGTGCTTCTATCAGTTCCATCAGATCAGCTTCCATCCCAGGGCATTAAGAGTTAATTTATCGCTCACGCAATTCAAATTCAGCCCGGCTGTCACACTTATCTCTGTCAAATGCTTGCGGTGCCCCGCCTCATGTCCTGATGCATGCCTCCTATTTAAATTCCATCTATCTGCTGTGGATGACAGAAAATAATTCATGCTGCCGAGATGCTGTCATCGACAAGGACAGTTTCTCCTGAAACATATCAATATTAATGCCACATATCAATATTTAGGCTTGTTTTACACATCTGAGTCGCTCTGCAGCAGGGGTTAAGTTTTTTGCTTGTGGACATGCATGAAAAGCTTGGCGAATATGGCTGCCTTTAAAACACACAGTGACAAATCCATCATTAATGGAGTGATGCAAACATAAACACAACGGGAAGTCTGAAGCTCATTCTGCTCGTCTGCTATTGATTTGTTTTGCAGAGTAAAGTTATTTCAAAACAGATCTGAATGTTCAGTCTCGGTGGCGGCCAAAATCGACTTTGGTTTGATGCATATTTATCAAATGTTTAAAACTTGGCAGATAGAACAAAGAGTAATAGCTTATGTGCTTTTCATAGATGAACTGCATCAAGGTTTGATTTTTTAAGCTGGCAGAGAAGAGAATTTTCCTGCCTTGCTTCCTCCGGATGCAACAGCTAGTGTTGCATGAAAATAAATGTCTACACGCAGGCCAGGGAAACATTTTACGTGGATGCACATTTTTTCTCATTATCCCTGATTTCCTGCTTCTTTAGAGCAGATGTTAGATTGTCACAGCCATGTTATAAAACCAACTTAGGAGAAGGTTTGTGCAATGTAACCCCCCCCCTAAAAATACAGATTTAAACATTTTTGTCCAATCATACTGTGGCATTCTCATGAGAGGAATCAGCTGATAATGCTACATTTTAAATGGAGGGAATATTGTGTCACATCTCAGTCAGACAGACCTAGAGACTAGTTTGGCAATAGGTTGCCAATTGGGAAAAATCTTTATTCCTGTTGCGAATGATTGTTACGAACTGCCGTCTCTTGGTGAATTTCCTCACAAAAAAGGGTGTTGCAACTAAAGCCTAATAGCGGTTGCTGAGGTTGCTGGCAAATTACTGCAGTCCACCATAGGTGCAACTTCTACTTTGCTGGAGCCACTTGCAACATACATGTTTCTCACATACCAATCACTGGTCTGTGTGACTTTGTTAGTTTCGGCCTGATTCTGTGTTATTCCTGCTTGCTTTAAATGGCAGGAGAACATCCATTTCTTTGCTCACCTATTAATTCACTGTATTCTGCTTTGGTAATTTTATTTTGTCTTTTCTGTCCTTCAATTTATTTTTCTTGCTGAGATTTATGCTGTAAAATATTTGATGTTTAACTAACTTTTGTGCCAGCTTTGTTTTTCATATCACTTGTTTCTTTCTTTCTTTCTTTTTTTTCCTGCTATAGTGATTTCCACAACTTTTCAGAAGCTCATGCTAGACCACAACTTGGGCTTCCTTTTATTTATTTCCTGCAATTACATAGTTGCTGATCATGGTTTCCGGTAATGTTCCCACTAGACTGTGACCACAAGAGTGTGCAGTCATGTCAGATGATCGAATTTGGCTTTACTAATCGAATTCTCTTTTGAGTTGTGCCTGAAAAATCAAAGACAGCCATATGGGTCATGCTGCATGAGCCAATTTTTTCTTTGGTTCTATTCATAGACATATTTCCTGATATTTTCTTTTAGAATTCACTGTGTTAATTCAGAATAAATTGTTCCATAAATGACGTTAAGCCATCCTTGTGTGTGGAATAGATATTTTCTTTTCTCTTCAAAAGCTCTATATTGGTCTCATTCATCCATAAGACATCATTCAAACTGTCTTCTGGTTTTTTTGGGTTGTTTTTTTTTTTTATAGAAAACTGTGGTCAATGTTGCTTTTGGAGAGCAGCAGCCTTGTCCTTGCAGCCCTGGCATGCACACTGCTGTTGCTCATTGTTCTCATTGTTATCGATGAGTTCAGTTGTTTACATTATACACTGGAGACAACGCACAGTATTACAAGTCAAGCTCTTAGACTGTTCCTTGTTGGTCAGACGCTCCTGGGGAATATAACAGTGCTATAGAAGCTCTTTTATGGTGGGTTGGTAGAGTTTAGCCTGATGAACAGCAACAAGTAGTGTAATTTTTCTAAAAAGGTTTAAAAGGTCTGATTTTGATGTTACTTTTCATACTCCTTTCTATAAAAACTCTTTTTTTCTTAACCATTTTATTCCCTTTAGTTTAATTAGGTTTTCTTTATCTACTTTAGGGCTATGTCCACATGTACATAGAAATTTTTTTGGAATAATATCTCTGTTCACATGAAAATGCAATAAATAAATAAAAAAATATAAAAATAACATAAATAATTATAAAATATTAATAATCTCAAGATTTCTTAAGTTTATGCCAAAGCAATAGGTAGCAATATTACCCTAACTGTGACGACATGTTGGTGAAAGAAAAGTAAGCAAAACAACAACACAGTGCACTGTTTGGTTTGTGTTTTTTTTTGTAGGATTTATTGTCCGTTTTTTAGAATTTCCGTCTGTGCCCTTATTGTTGACACGGAAGATCTGAGCTTGGCCTTGTCTTTCTGGAGATCGGCTGTTATAAATGTGTTGGTAGCTGAATTGATTAAAACAGCAGCAAATCTGTCCTGACAACCGTCCACATTGCACATTGCAGTTTGCAGTAACTGATTAATCGTTTACCTTCAGTCTACTAGCTCAGCCTTCAGTGATGTGACCTCCAGCTTACATGAATGAAGTCTCAGCTGTATGATGTATCTGTTTGTAATATCCTGTTGTGTTCTGGCTTTAAGGAACCTCATTTCTGTTTGATAGGCAGAGACAGGCGTAGTCAGAAAATGGATTTTAATTTTTAATTGAGTTTTTCACCCATTTCTAAGTGAATAAGAGTTTAAGTGTCAATACCCACCAGCTTGAATGAATGAAAAAATTATATTTTTGGAACGTTGCAGTAAAGTTTAGAATCCTGAGTCAAATTCAGAATTGTGTCAGAATTGCACAAAAGTTTTACTTTGGTGCCTGAAAAGCATTTCCCCAAACCAAAGAGTAAACATTTAGTCTGGTTCGATGGGTAAAATTACACTGATGATGTGAAAGGCTCAAAAAGTCATGTTATCAAATATGGCACACTTTGCTTTAAAGGGTTAACTTAGCTTCAGCAAGTTATTCCCATATCTTTAATGTATAGCGCATCAGTTTTATCCTTCTGTAGATGCTACAGCTCTGCACATCCTTCTTGTTCTTGAAGATCAGCACCAGCACACTTCTCCATCCCTCAGCCATCCTCTCACTCTCCAAGACTGTGTTAAAAAGTCCACTGCCCTCTCTCCTAGACACCTCCATACCTCCACAGGTATGTCATCTGGACCCACTAGTTTCCACTCTTCATCCTCACAGCTGCCCTTGCTCCTTTCTAATCCTCTGCACTTCCTGATTTATGAACCAACCCTCCTCCTATGTCTCTCATTTTCTACATTCATCAGCTCATCAAAGTACTCTTTCCATTTCTCACCAAACTCTTCACTCATTAGTACTTTTCCATCTTTGTCTTTAATCACTCTTACCCACTCCACATCCTTTCCTGCTCAATCTCTCTGCCCAGCCAATCAATACAATTCCTTTTCTCACTCCTTAGTATCCAGTCTCACATACAGCTCAGTATAAGCCTTTCTTTTGCCTTTACCACTTCTGTCTTTGCTAAACATCTACACTCCAATTATTCCCATCTACTTTATACATTTGCTTTTTTAGGCAGCTTTGGCTCAGGTGGTAGAACAGGTTCCCCAGCAAATGGAAAGTCAGTGGACTGATCCCCGGCTCCTCATACCCATTTATTGACTTATCTGTGGGCAAGATACTGAACCCCAAATTACCCCCGATCTATCTCTCTCTCTCTCTCTCTCTCTGTGTGTGTGTGTGTGTGTGTGTGTGTGTGTGTGTGTGTGTGTGTGTGTGTGTGTGTGTGTGTGTGTGTGTGTATGTGTATGTGTTCAATTTAAAAAGCACTATGTGAATATGTGTGTTATTGAGTGAATGAGACTTTTAGTAGAAAGCACTTTTGAGTGCTCAAATTGAGTATAAAAGTGTTATATAAGTGGCAGTCCATTTACAATTGCTTTTCTTCATCATTTAATCCTGGCCTCTGCCTACACTTGTTTCCTCTTATTGTTTCCAAAGTCATGCTACAGACTAGCAATCCTATGCTGCCATGCAGAATTCCTTTTTCTCTTTAACTGACATTCAGCCAAACACAAAGTTCTGAAATTTGACAATTAAAATACACCAAAATTGTTCAAACTCCCCCCCAAACACATAACTATCAACCAGATCACTATCCGCATCTGGTACAGCCCATCTTACTGATTCCTGCAAGCCACTTTGACAACCAAACCACTGGCAAGTCATGTTGCTGTAATATTTTAAGGGAAGCTGCAGAGTTGGGATGCTCTGTGGGGATTTTTCCTGGAGGAGGCAGTGGACTGCACAGTGACTCCCAAGCTGCTCTCAGTGAGCCCTTTTCCTTTTACCTTGGTGGAATTGTGAGTACACAGATGGCAGATTGCTCACTGCCCATTATTCCAGGGCTATTTTCTCGTAAACGCACATCCTGTGTGTCTCGAAGGGCAGGTCATGATGAGGTCACGTCAGCTGAAAGACTTTAGGGTGACAGAAAATTCATAAATGCATCCATTATATAGAACGATTATAAGAAGCAGCTTCTTCATGAGCTATGGACGCTTACACTGCATTAAAAAATGTTCTCCAGTTTTTGCATAATGTAAAGCACAATGCCAAACCAAGGTCTACTCTGTGCCCTAACAGTGCTTAATTTCTCCTCCAAGCTCTAGAGGGCTGAATTCCAATGCTTTGTTTGGAACGCTGAGCATTCCCAGTTGTCTAGCACTCCGCCTTGCTCGTTATGAGCTTCATTTACCACAAGCCCTAGAATAATCACTGGCTTTTCATTTTCCCCGAGCTTTAGCCTTTTAAATGCTCTAACACTGGGTTGTTTGGCCAATTACAGAGCAGCCTTTCTATTACTCAGCATATTGGATCAAACTGCATGTACCATAGGGGGTGATCAGAAAAATGCACAACACAGCACCGAGGATAAGAAGCTGTGAATAACAATTATTTCACATGTACTACTGGGCATAATGTGTGTGTACATTTTAAAAGAAAATAAAGTCACTAAGTGATAACACACTGCGACTGCTGGAGGATGAACTCACATTTTTCCAAAAGGCATCTTAAGCTAATCCAGCGTAAGAAAACGGCTCCAATTATGTTTTAGTTTGGAAAACTGTTCTAGAAACTGATCAAAAGAAGAATTTGATGCAAAGATGCCAACCGGGAATACTTTTATTATGAAGAAATGATAACAGCATTGGTGTGTTTTCTGCCTACAAGCTCCCACAAGGATCACCAGCGAAACTGTCTGAGGAAAGATCCACGCCACTAGTGCTTCCCACATTTTCATGTTTGACTTTGCAAGTGCAGAACAGAAGACATTTTTCATTTCTCCGGCACTGAATCCCGCAGGAGTGCCGCAGTTCCCTCGGATGATGATGAAGATGCCTTAGACAAGGAGTTCACAAACCCAATAGTCACCCACACCTGTAGGCATCTAATTACAGTGATGCTGCCTGGTGCTGATTTATCCTCACTCACTGACACAGCAGGCACGCGCGCACACACACACACTGCAAAAATGCTCTATGCTGAAGCTGCAAGCAAAGAAAATGAATGAACAAATAAATATTTCAGCTTTTTATTTATTTATTATTTGGTCAGGCACAAATGTGGAAAAATGATTGTTTAACTGTTTAATTATCATAACTGAATGGAAAAATTAAACAAGTCTTATTTATGATTTTTTTTCAGATAATTACCTTTTCACAGCTGAACAGTCTGGGCCTGCAGAGGTATCATCAGCAACATGTAGGGATTATTAGAATGTTTAATCTTTGGGTTAATAGTGCGTCAAGGAGCAAATAAAATTAATGACTAGAGACAAAGGACAAAGCGTCAAATTGCAGAAGATGCAGAAGACAACACTTGATTGTTACATCATCCTTTAACATCCAGATTATGCTACATGTGGCACAGGCACTGAACGTATAGTAAAGATTCAGGTCCGACAACTGAAGCCACTACCAAAGTAAGGCCCAGGAAAAACCTTCAGTCTATGACCTCAGTAAACATTTCCTGGTGAGTTTACAGGCTCAGTCACTGACTTGCATTCTTATCAAATACAACATAAACTTCATTTTGTACCGATTCATGTCCAGAAGGATGATAAAGCTGGCTGTGACTATTATCAGAAAGATAAATGTAGCTTCAGGGTTTGAAAAGTGTAGCTATGATCTATGTCCTTTGAACCTGGATTTTTCTTCATGGCCACCAGGGGGCAATATATGTGGTTGCAAAACGACTTCTTGTCCTTGGCTCACTGGCTGCTGACTTGTGATTGATGTCATTAGTCAATGAGAATGAGGTTTCATAGTCCCTCTCATCACATCCAGTTTCAAGACACCATGATTGGGACAAAAATTAACCTCAAGGCTTCGAAGCATGACTTTACAAACAAGTGGGTGACATCTCTGTACCCGTGTCTATATTTTGAACTATTGATGGCTGTTCCACAGGGCTGGCCTACCTTTTAAGTGACAAACTGCTATTCCAATGTAGAGTGTCCCTCTGTCATAATGGCTGGTTTTAATGACCTAAGATGGTGACATCATTCAGCTAAAGGCTTCAGGCTTGACAACCAGTGGGTGATGGCTCACTTGCCACATAAATCTTCTATACAGACAAAACTGTATTGTGTGAAGCACATACAATCAGCATGGTCTTTTACTGTCTTGTATTCCTGTTGTTGTATTCCTCACATTTGTATTCAGTTTTCACTGGGTTCATCTTGTGCAGGAACCAATCTTGGAATAGGAGCTAAAAAAGTAGCCTCTCTGTATGGGTTCTTAATAAAACCCTAATGATGTTGATTTTTAAATAAATAATTAAGTAAAAAATGAATAATAATATTAATGTCAAGTATAGTAACTGTAAGGGCCCATGAACACACAGCAGTTCCCGTCTGTCAGGTTGTGACTGGCTGACAGGGCAGAGCACCTCTGAAATATAGTTTGGAGTCTGGCCATGAAAAGCCTTAAATGTAATCCAAAAAATCAATCCTAAAACAAATTTGTAAGCAGTGTACTGATGCTAAAAGTGCTGTAATGTGATTCCCTGCTCCAGCAATTAGTTGAAGCCCGCTGAGTAATTTCTGACTAATAAAAGTCCTGTGTTGTAATCCAGTCGTGATGAGACAGAGAATTGAGGAGCAACACAAATCTGGTTAAATCTTGGTATTTTTAGATGGTGAAAAGAGGAGTGTTCGCTGATGTGAAGACTGAATCCAGAATCAAAGAGTACCCCCACGCATCTTACCACGGCCTTGATGTTGTTAGTGAGATTCGGATTGATCTGAGCGTGCAGGCTGCAGACAAATAAGAAAAATGTCAGCTTCAGACATGCACAAAGTGTAGCTTTTCACCCAAGCATGCAGTATAATTAAGGCTTTACTTCTCTATAATATGAAATAATTCCCTTGTAACCTAATAATTCCATGTTTGAGGACAATAGGCTGCATGTAACTTATGAAGGTCCCCTTTGTGTCTTAACATTAACGCTTTAAACATTCAAATAAATATGTCCACACGTCACAAAACACAAGTGCGATTACGTCCACTAAATAACACAATCACTGTGACTGTTACAATAACCTGCTGATCCCAGAGAGAGCCTTGACCCACTGGGTTGAATCAAAAGCTAACATGGATTTCACATAGTCCAGAATGAATATGTCCCTTTGGCTACCCCAAATGTATATTTTTGGTAGGTAAAAATTTTCATCATGCTTTTAATTAAAGGTGTTGAGACCACAGATATAGCTAATTCTTTAGAATCCAACATGTTTCAACTCAAGGCAAAATTATGCACTTTACAGCATTCACTATAGGCATAAATCGACCGTCTGGTCGACAACAACACATCATGTTATTGTTAGTGTAATAAAAGGTTCCCAAGTCCTTCTAATTTCTACCTTATATCAGGGTTGCCAACTTTCATGTGGAGTTTTTACTTTACGTTGTCTTGAGGTGAAAGTGTAAATACATGTATAGATGGTTGCAACGTGCTTGCTTTGGAGACATACTCTATGGATCCTGAGAAGCTTCAGGGATTTAATAAACTCAAACAGCTGGAAACAACAAAAACAGGTTCAGTTCCTGTTAATGTTTGGTCAAATGGGACAAGGCTCAACAGAGAAACTCATTAATCGTCTCTTACTGAGAGGTTGTGTGCCTCAGGCAAATTAAACACTGTTTTCACTTCTCTAGTGTTTGTATACCAGCAGATCCAACAAAGCTGATGGTAAGACTAAGAAAAAAATTGAAATAAAGCAGTTGCTTTGATTCTTCCTATTATCTGGTGTGAGATTTCTTTTGGGTGTGTCTCATGTGTCATAATCCAGAAGCCTGAGAGCTGGTAACACTGCCTATATCATGTCTTTCTGACCAAATATAATGAGAATGAAATCAAATAAGTGAGGGAGAGAAACAGAGAAGTCAAAGGATTGACGATGCTTTCTGCTGTGACAGCTCAGCAGTTCACAGTTTGCAGTTGAGTCAAAAACTTTTGCAAAAATACAGAGAAAAGATATTGGTGTAGCAGGCGGGAAGTGCTGACTGTTTGCTTTCAGCTTCCTTTGCTAAGCAGTCTCCTGCTAGCAGCTGTTGCACAGCACAGAAAAAAAACAGGACACAAAATTGTGTAAACCATTAGATCAACTCGTTGTCCACATTTGTTTTGTGTGTGTGTGTCAAGGTTAGACTGATCTCCAAACATCTGACCTGTGCTTTCCTTCAAAATATCTGGAGACGACTATTATTAAAGCTAATTTAGGATTTAATATGTTTTGTGAGACATAAAAGCTCAAATTCAGATGGAAATTATACATGTAAAGCAAAACTCTTAAAAACCTTTTTTTTGAACACACATCATCCACCAACAGGAAGTCGTCTCTGACCTCTGTCTCTGCTCTCTCTGCAGTACCAACTTATACTGAGTAGTAGGTTTTTGCTTTTTCATGTTTTTAAGTTTCATTACGGTGAATCTTAGGAAAGGTTCAGGTTGTACAAACTCAAGGGATATTGAGTCCACATTTTTCCTGACTGTAGAAGGCAAAAAGAGTTTTGCGTTTTTTTCGTGCTAGGTCTGTTGTGAAGGCGAAAGGTCAAAACAGGACACTGTTACATCTGGATAGCAAGATTGCATTTAGGTTGGAGATTTGGATTGGCTTTCAAAGCCATGACTGTGTGAAACTGAAAGCTGGTTTGGTTCCTTTGCTTTCACCTTCACGAGCAGGTTCTCATATGGGTGCTGGTGGATGCAATCCTCATTGATAGGTGAAATTAATAAAACAAGAAGTGTACTGTAAATCTACTGTTTTAATCTTATAGCATTGGCATAAAGTCACATTTCATAAAACATAATTGGTAGCTTTGGTTTGCTAATAGTTGAACTCTAGAGTCAGAATCACTTGGTGACTTGTCTGTGGTGTTTCCCACACAAGTACCTATTAAGCAAAGAGTATCAGGATCGTGTCTCACTCTCTCCAAACAATGTAAAGATATGTTGACTTATGTCAGACGTTGCCATACGACCGATAGCAGCTCGTCCTCGTGCATTGGTTTTTATTAGTTTCTTTAATGTTTTAACATCAGTTGAAAACTGATTTTGACATATGTGATTATGTAGGATGTATCTTTACAGTACTAAAATTTTAGCATAAATTACATACTGTCTAAACTAGTGTTTCCCAACCACTGTGCCGCGGCACATAGGTGTGCCGTGAGAAGTGATCAGGTGCATGTTGGAAGATTATCTGGATCCCCTTGATTTGTACTCCGGCATGAGTAACGGGCAGAACAATTACATTCTCTTCCACTAGAGGGCAGTACAACTACCTACTCTAATTAAATGGCTTGCCAACTGCCAGTAAAACAGAAGAAGACGAAGAAGAAATTACACAATAATGAGATGACGCTTCGCGTAATAGCAATAGATAAATATCTGAAAAGAAAAAGTAGTCAATCTGATCTGTGTCCTGGAGAAAACTCCGACCCAGATGAAGGCCCTGGCATGAGTAGTGGTCAGAAGAAAGCAAAAAAGGTATACTGGGGACAAACCGAGAAAATTCCGCTATACCTGGTGTGCGGGGAAAAATGATCAATATGCTTTTTGTGACATTTTTGTTTGGTGGTGTGCGGTGTGAAATATGTGCCGTGGTTCCAAAAGGTTGGAAAACACTGGTCTAAGCGACAGTATGTAATTTATGCTACAGTCAAAATATGGATTATTGGTTCGAGACCATGGCACAAGCAAAATTGTGCACTGCCTCCTTGCTTTTTAAATGGTTGCTTCAACAACAGGGATCTGATCTGTGACCACTTGCAGTCAGTTATCAATTTTAAAGCAACTTTGGATTTTCAACCCTTGCTGAACCCCAGTTTCCCACTTTACTGAGACATTTGTCCAGGTCTCTGCTGGTTCACCTCATGCCACATTTTCTTTTCTCCTGAACCTCATAATTCCTGGCCTCTTTGACAGCCAACAGCCTCATAATTGAAAGATTGTTTATCATATGCATACATTTTCAATGTCTTTGGAAAGTCAAAGCTACTGTTTGTTTGTATTTGTATATTTCTTCAGAGGAAGGAGACCACCGCCCCCCATGTTATCTAACAGCAAAGATTCATTTAGAGGGAGGGAGTTGTATAAACTACATTAAACTTAACATTTAGTCAATGAGTTTGCTCTTTAAGGCTTTACAATGCAGAGCCTAAAATCAATGAATGGTCGTATACATTTTTATATGCGGTTATGGATACAGACTGCGCAAAAAGGCAAATTAAAACATGCCAGGAAAATTAATAAACATGTCTTTTCACCTTAATTCTTTTTCTTTCACTGTCTTTAACAAAACAGAATTTACAATTAAACTGAATTTGCAGTGCGTGGTTACACCTGCATATGTGACTGGTCATTAGTGTCCTGCTTACTTGATCACACACCTCATAATAAAAACGTTTAAGCCCCTGAGTGTGAATAAACAAGAGACAGTAAAAACGAAGAAAGTGTTTTCAGATCAGTTCATTTGGACACATAAATCCACCGCAGTAATTCCTCTGGTTCAGACAAAAAAACAGTCAGTTGCTAATTACACATCTTATTTAATTACAAGTTGCAATGGTCTGCCTGCCTACTCACCTGTTCTCACCCACACCTGCATGGAAAAGAACAGCAGGTTGTTTCCAGAGCCATGCCGAGATTTCAGCTTGCGCCCATCAGCGAAGCATTGGGAGCTGGGATCTGCTTCGACTGGAGCACAGCTGCTGCACAACTAATGAAAGGCTTTCACTTCTGCAGCTTCCACAGTGTTTTTCCTCAGAGACCAAAGAAGATCCCTTACAAGCTCACAGGCATATTAACTACCAGGTTATGTGTATAAATCTGAAGAATATAAACTTTCATATTATTTTCCTTAATAAATGCAATATGGAGTCTTATAAAAGCCTTTATTTAATCTCAGTTAATGGAAAAGAAGAAAGCAATCAAAAATGCAATATTTGTTCTCAATATACACTTCTGCTGCTCCTATAGTACATCTGCTCTCCTTCATGTTCAAGTAATAGAAAATAGTATGATCTGCAGCCTCCTCACAGGACTGCCAGAGACAAATAACTGCACATTACACATCAACAAAAGTTACATTCACTTGGGAATGCAAGCAGCCGATATCTTCTCTCTGTTCAGTTCTCATTGTATAATAAGATCTGTTTGCCTGTTGTAAGAAAATATGTCTAATTCTGTAAAGAGCACTACACACTCCGATCATTAATACCCCTAATCTGCTTTGCTAGAGCGAGAGCAATATGATCTAAATGAGTCATCACACTGTAAACTCATCGAGGTCCTCACGATGACGTGGCTGCTGCAGTGCCAGACAGTACATCCAAACATCAACACCTTATTCAGAAAAGCACAACAGCTGAAAATGCATGAGGAACATTCATAATTAGAGCCTGCGATGAACCCAAGAAGAGAGCGTCTGGGTTCAGACAAGCATGTCAGCATTTATTCCATCTGCAGTTGGCAATTTTGGGACAGTTTGAGTCTTGTGTAAATGAGGAGTTTAACACAAACCCCTCAGCTTCCTGATGTGTAATGTCTTATAAAAATCACGCTGGCAATCACAGCCAACCACCTGATTGTTTCGCACATTTCTGGAAAGCATTTTCCCAAGTTTGTGCCTAATGTATGAGCACTCAAACAGCTTGGAGTGACAGCAGGCAGGATAATACAGAGGGGTTTGCTTTGGCCTCACACTGTAGAGCTTCACGGTTAAAGAACTGACAGCTTCATTGTTGATATATTTAGTATTTGCCAATACAACCAGTAACAAGAAACAAGTGGTAAGAGGGAATTCAACACCACGCTGACTCTGTTACTGGTGCCAGCAGTCCTGCTAACATTTCAGGTGTTTCTTGCTGGTCATGTCGTTCCAGATGCGGTGCATCTCCTCAGGGGAGATCTGGTGGACGGTGACCACCCGGCGGTAGCGACAGAGGCTGTAGGCCATCTTCCAGTGGTTGAAGCCACTGTTCTGGAAAGGGTGAATTCCTAACTTCCGGAGGCACACGCCAACGTATACGTCCTCCAAGTGCAGCAGCCTGGTGTGTAAGGAGGTTTTGTATATGAGTTCAGCCACGTCTGCTGAAAAAACGTAGCCAGTGCCAGAGCAGAACGGGGGGTACTTGCTGTCTGGGTACAGATCCCTGGGCATGTACCACTTGCTGCGCATGTCTCTGATTGGCCCACCGTTGATGACATAGCCAGTGAAGTACCTCCTTCGGGGCTTTGTGGTAGGCTTCAGGAGGCTAAAGATGAGGTTCTCCATGTTGACAAAGATGTCACTGTCTGTCTTGAGGACATATTGAGCTTTAGAGCAGAAGGTGGCCACCCAGCGCATCCCCATAAGAGTCTTGAGCGTCAGGTTGTGGTATGAGTCAATAAAATCCTCCACTATAATGTCATGAAAGATCTGACTCTCCTGCTCCACCATCTGGTTGAGGACGACATCAGTGCTTCGACCTAACAGGAAGAGCGTGACCACGTGCACATCCTGAAACGTGCTCTCGTCCCCCCATGTCTCTCTGATGGCCTGACGGGCATCAAATTCCTTGTGAGTGGTGCTGATCAGGATGACAAGGAACGGGGGCTCTGACTCACACTTCTTGTCCTCGTTGATGAGGTAGCCAAAGTCATGTGGGTTGACTGAGCGCGTGCGGATGTTGCTGAAGGTGGAGTTCTTGTTCACCTTGAGCGTCTTGCGTATTGGGATGTTCACCTGGCCCACGTAGGAAGTAGAGGGGCGGGAAACACTCAGGTACCACAAAGCGCTGGCCCAGCAAACCACTGTCAGCAAGTATAAGCAGGAAACCTTAGAAGGCATCTCTGTTCACTTGG
Organism: Etia nguti; assembly: GCA_015106755.1. Taxonomy (NCBI): domain Eukaryota; kingdom Metazoa; phylum Chordata; class Actinopteri; order Cichliformes; family Cichlidae; genus Etia; species Etia nguti. Next base: position 63,500 of record VUQG01043728.1, read on the forward strand.
CTGGTATTACCAGTGGCAACAGGGTTGGAAATGTTGAAGCCACGCCTCCATGGGTTGTTAGAGCTCGCAGCGCAGCGGGAGGCTGCCTCCGCAACGCAGCTGACATTAATTTCAAGACTTCTCTGTAGAATAGTGTCGCTATTGTGATTGAAAAGCAGAACGGCAGAGATTTCTCATCATGTCCATGCCCTTACTGTGTCCCATCGCAGCTCACAGGACAACTTTTAACTCTTTCTGACAGCATCTAAAAAAGATGAGAAAAACAGACATAAATCAGAACCACATAATGAAACAGCAGCAGTGAGAAAGGTGAGACATCTCGCATCCTGTGTCTTACATTGTTGAAAAGGCAAGATGTGTGACTTATTTAAAAGCAATTTTTTATTCTCTATTCATTATAGCCTATAACATCAACCCAGCGACTGTGCAAGCAGAATTGTGCCACAGCGCATCATTCCATCGCTGCCTCTGATGAGAGCGCCGTGAGCTGAAGAAAGTGAATATCCCACGAAACACTACCCTACTTTGCCTCTACTCTGACCATCTTCTGTTTGCAAACACTGTTTATCTCCCTCTCATCCCGCTGGACTAGACACAGACTGACGAATCAGAGCAGTCACGGCGGAGGAGGAGGAGACAGGGTGATATTAAGGCAGATAGGTGTAATGAACTCATGGTAAAAACGTAACCTCATTCCAGTGGTTGTATTCACCATTCCCTCCCCAGCCACCCTTTCCACACCTTAATGTCACCACCAACTTAGCAGCTTGATTTTGCCCTGTAATGAGCTTCGTTAGTTGGATGTTGTGGAACTCTTTTAAGAATACACGCTGTAATTGGGCACACTGACAAGGGCCATAAGGATAAATTTAAAGTCTAAACGTGGAATATTTATTTGGATGCCAGAATTCATTCAAAGAAAGGCAGACTAAAATATAATCCTTCACAAACAGACTTATTTGATCTAGGCGTAATCTCTTACGATGTTGAAACAGCCTTCTTCTGTTCTCATTCTGAGGAAACACATTTTTGTATAGTGCATAACTCATGAGGAACCAGAAAAGTGCTACAGATCCTATTAGAGATACTGAAATGTGCGAGGATGCTTCTTGTGCTCTGTTTTAAGATGGAAGTGCAGCTTATTCTTTTATCAAGCCAAGATTTTGGAATGTCTTGTGGGGCCTGATGGTTCTTTTTATCAGGACTTTTCTCTTATTCCCCCTCCCCCTATCTCTTCCCTTTCTTTCTTAAGCAGAGCCATCAATCTCACGGTCCAGTAGAATCCATCTCATCATGACTGCTTTTCCACACCTCCTCACTCTCCATCCACTCAATCACTCTTTCCTCTACTTCAGTGGGCGCTTGATCCATCTTTATATGTCTCACTGCCTCCCGCCCTTGCCTTTTTATTATTTTTTTGGTCTGGTTTCACTTTTTCCACATCATCTTGTTTCTTTCCTCACATCAGCCATGAACTACCTTTACCTTCTCTGCGTGTCATTATTTTTGATGCGGTGCGGTATTTCTCACATCAGAGCTCAACTCCACCTTATTGACAGCTTCTACTGCAATCGGTCTACCTAAAGCCACTCAAGTTCCACACCCTCCTCCCTCCCACTCAGACAAAGTCACTACATCATCATATTCATCCCCTTGCCACAACCTCGCTCACCCTTCTTCCCTCTCCTCCCTCCTATCCACGTCGGCTTCTTTTCACCTTGAGGAAGCTCTGTCGGTTTCATAATCCTCCAGAACGACTTTATGCTCACAATAACAGATATCCCCCTTCAGCGATTCATCTCATGAAATCCTGACACTTAACTGCCCCTCAGAGTAAACTGAATGATGGCTGTATCGTTTCATGATGCTATGCGACATAAAATTACATTAGCATCTGAATACACTCTTTCCCAAATTATCTTACCCTTCTAAAGGAGTATCAGGTGCTTGGGATCACAGTTATTAACTGTGATGATCAGTAACACCAGTGTCAGTGTTAATTTGTGGTTAGCAAGAGGTAATTTTGAATGGCAAAAACAGCTCACGCAGTTTACTGATACAACCAACTTGTTACCAGATGAAGAATGTAGGATGATTTGTGGTTTATGTCACAAAACATAAAAACTATAAATGGATATGTGGATCACTTTGTTTTGTACTTCTATTTATCCTTCTCACATGAATTATATACTCACAGGTGCTGATCTTTTTATGTGGTGCTGAAGGATCTACAATGTTTTTTTTTCATGTGGCCTTCAGATTAGCCCCAGTACAGTGTGTAGAAAGCTTCATGGAATGGGTTTCCATTGCCGAGCAGCTGCATCCAAGCCTTACATCACCGAGCACAATGCAAAGCGTCGGATGCTGTGGTGTAAAGCACCCCCCTACTGGCTACAACAAGACTGCCCACCAGTGCACAAAGCAAGATCCATAAAAACATGGATGAGTGAGTTTGGTGTGCGAGAACTTGACCAGAAAAAGAACACAGGGATGAATTAGAGTGGAGACTGCATGCCAGGCTTTGTAATTCAACATCTTTCTGACATCACATATGCACTTTTGGAAGAATGGCCTAAAATTCCCAGAAACACATTGTGGAGCTGAAGGCGTTATAGCTGGGATGTCACTCAAGTTCATATCCATGTGTAGGCAGACAAGTGAATACTTTTAGCAATATAGTGTATCTTGGAACTGTTTCTAAACAACTGCAGATTCCAAGGTCATCACTTCAAACAACTCTACATTAAGTACAAGTTATCTTGATGTGTCACAACTTTGCCAAGGCCTGGAAGAAAAACCAAATGGTCACACTCTGATGAGAAGAAATTGGTTAAAAACAAACCAAGAACCACCAAGGCTCAAGCCTTCCATGAGCTGGATACTGCTGGAACACCAGCTTCACTGTTCACAGTGACACAAGTCTGACACCATCATGGACTGTGGGTGTGCCGAGCAAGGAACCTGCCCCTGCTCCAAACCGTCCAGCTTGACTGAAATTTGCAGCTGCCAACATGAACAAGCCAAATACCTTTTGGAGAAACATTTTATGTTCACATGAGGCAAAGATTAAGCTATCTGACCACAATGACAAGAGCAAGAGCATTTGGAGGAGCAAAAGTGAGGCCTTCAGGGCTAAGAAAAATGTCCAACCGACCAGCGTAGTGGTGGCAACATCATGCTCTGGATCGGTTTTGTTGCCAGGGGTTCTAGTACATATCACAAAGCAGATGTAATAATGAATACAGAGGACTACTGCATATCCTGTTGCTAGCAACAAGCATCATTGAAATGTCTTGAGCCTTGTGAGCAAAAAGATTCAGTGAAACAACCTGAACTGAGCATGTAACAAGGATGACATGGTAGTTTTGGGACCACAAGATCACTTCCGTGATCTTCACCAAAATGTAATTCAGCTATAACGCCACAATTCAACAGAGCGCTTTTTATATAATAGAAAATATCCAACATGAACAGGTTTTAAAGGGAGTAATCCAAAGGAAACATAACCTGGACGCAGTGCAGAGATAAATAGGGAGACAAATTCTTAAATAAGACAAGGTCTTAAACAATCAGACCGTATAGTACCATATCACCCCATTAGAGCACTTCGCTCTCACACTGTAGGCTTACTTGTTGTTTATACTTTATTGATCCCCGTGGGGAAATTCCTCTCTGCATTTTAACCCATTCACTCAGTGAAGCAGTGGGCTGCCATTGGGCGCCGCGTGTAGGGACGGTACCTTGCTCAGGGGTACCTCAGGGTAGCTGTTCAGGGGAATCGAACCCCTGACCTTCCGATCACGGGGCCAACACTTTACCTACTGAGCTATCCCTGCCCGTACTTCCTAGAGTATTTAAAAGTAGAATGGGAGGCAGAGCCTTCAGTTTTCCGGCCCCTCTTCTATGGAACCAGCTTCCAGTTTGGATTCGGGAGACAGACACTATCTCTACTTTCAAGATTAGGCTTAAAACTTTCCTTTTTGCTAAAGCATATAGTTAGGGCTGGATCAGGTGACCCTGAATCCTCCCTTAGTTTTGCTGCAATAGGTGTAGGCTGCTGGGGGATTCCCATAATGCATCGAGTATTTCTTCTTCAGTCACCTTTCTCACTCACTATGTGTTAATAGACCTCTCTACACTGAATCATACTTGTTATTAATCTCTGGATCTCTTCCACAGCATGTCTTTTATCCTGTCTTCCTTCTCTCTCTCCCCAACCGGTCACAGCAGATGGCCGCCCCTCCCTGAGCCTAGTTCTGCCGGAGGTTTCTTCCTGTTAAACGGGAGTTTTTCCTTTCCACTGTCCCCAAAGTGCTTGCTGATAGGGGGTCATATGATTGTTGGGTTTTTCTCTGTATGTATTATTGTAGGGTCTACCT
>VUQG01043729.1:0-26152 GCA_015106755.1 Etia nguti
ACAATGTTTGTATGTCAGTGCTTTCATTCTGTTTACATGATATTGGTCTCACAGGAGCCAGACTTCAATATTTTAAGTGTAACAATTTGTTTAACAGATTTTCTGAACCAGGGGTAAAATAAAGCATAAATTAGAGGGTTTAGACAGGAGTTTAAATAGAACAGACACATTACAAATGCAACAGATGAAGCACTGAGCATGGCATCTTGACCTGAGAGTGTAACACCAAAATATGGGCAGAGACATATTAGAAACACAATGATAACAACACTGATGGTCCTCACTGCTTTCATTTCAGATTTCTTAACCTTTGTACTTACTGACCCCTCGTGTGTCAGAGCTGCAATATGTGACCGCAGGGCACGAGCTTGAGTCATAGCTACAACAAATACGTTTAGATAAAGAACTACAATCACAATGACAGGACCAATAAAGGACAACAATAAATCTGCAACTCCAAAAGCATGACCAACAACAACCACACACTCCCCATAGCAGGAATTATACCTGCCAGGTTGCACCAGGTTGTCTTTTAGCACAAGACACTGGAAGACTGAAGAACAAATCCAACACAGATAAACACATGTCTTTGTTCTTATTGGGGTGACTTTGGTAGAGTAATGGAGAGGGTAACAGATAGCCACATAACGGTCAATTGATATGAGAACCATGGTTCCTACTGAGGCAGAGGTAATAATATAGTCCAAGAGAAAATACATACTACACATGAATTCACCAAGAAACCAGCAACCATCTATAATCATAATTTGAAAGAACATCAGGAGACCCACCAGGCAATCAGAGACAGCCAAAGAGAGGAGGAGGAGATTGGTAGGGGTGTGAAGCTTCCTGAAGAGGAAAGACAGCGACACGGTTATTATTATTTGTAGCAACAAGTACAATTTTATACAGCTATACAGATGTATAAGAGAAAAACAGACATTACTACCAACACATATTTCACTTATACTCTAATATGTCATCTTCATTTTACTGATCCACAAAACCTGATGACCTTATCTATAACAAAATTATTACTTGAAATGGGAGATGGAGATGATGAGCAGCAGATTAAGAGTCACAGTGAGTAAAGAGATGGAGGACAATGTAATATAAATGAGTATAGATACTGAGTGAGGTCGCATGGGCTTCCTGCAGGAGAAGTTAAGAAGCTGTGGAAAGCAGAGTTCAGTTTCTTCAAACATTTCCATCATTAGTAAAAAGGAAGAGACGACTTGCTGTTGAGTTCCACCACCTTTCTGTCTGAAGCTCTTTGTCATATCCTGATTTATTTACTTTCCTGCTCCACATTGCTCCTCCTCCTTTACCTCTGGTGGTAGTTGTCTTTTACTGGGTATGAATGTATTTAAACTTGTTGTGAACTTGATATGTTCCATGGCCTTCCATTCTGTGAAAAAAGTTATATTGTGCCACTTTATTGAATTAATTCCTGATTTGGCTACAAATTGAGTGTTAAATCCCAGCTACCTCTGGCCCCAAAAATCTTTATTTTCATGGAACAGAACAAACATGTTAGAACCGTTTAAAAGCTGTATTAGTAATACACAAGATTTAACTTTTACTGTTAAACAAATAATTTAATATGAGTCTGCATTTAAGTATTTATGCATGTGGAAAGTATGCACCTTAAAAGCTCATTAGTAAAGGTCCATTTATAAATCAATGAGAGCTAAAGCTGAATATCTACCAATAATTCTGGAGAAAAGGAAGAAATGGCCTGCCAATCTTCTTTTCCAGAACATGCTGGGAGTAGATCCAAAGGACAATACACAAAATCACTAGCATGTCTTCTGTTAACCATTGGTGCTAGCCTGGGGTGCCGTAATGAGAAAAATTATGAAGATTCTAAGGACCCATGACTGACAGGGATCCAGAGTATACTCGCTGCAATGGCGGCTTTACTTGCCGCCACAACATTGTTTCACAGTCTTGTATTTATACACAGGATGCCGCTGCAGTCAACAGACGTCGCCACTCAGACAATGTTACCACATAAGCTTTTATATAGTCATATACTCAAAACTGGAATCCAAGTTTTGACAAACTCTGAATTTTTTTTTTTTTTTAAACAATGATTATTTGATTTTTTGGAAACAATACAAACAGCAACAAATCAGCACAGCCAAATACAAACAGGAAGAAGAGAAAATGTACATGTCTGGGTCAAAAGATGTACAGTGTTCCACATTTAAAGTCAAGGGGAAGAAAAGGGCGAATACAGACATTATATTATGTTTAAAAACAAAATGTGATCCCCCTTTATCCCCCTTTATGTAATAGCACAGCAAGGTCACAAGGTAGGTGATCAAGCAAAGACCGCCATATGGAATGCATCACAATTGCCCTTTATAATGGCACTAAGGCTTTCCATTGACAACACCTTGAACGTTTCTCTGTACCATTGTGTAACAGTGGGGGGCTGTCTCTGAATCCATGGAAACAGTACACATGGCCTCGCTAAATGTAAAAGTTTACATAACAAAAGCATTTGTACAGAAGACAGAGAAAGCCCTTCTATAGATAGACCCAGAACGAACAGCACAAGGTTCAGTGGGATCGTCTGGTGAAAGATTGAGCGAAGCTCTGTAGCAATATTTTTCCAAAATCTAGCAATTAAAGGACATTGCCATATGCAATGGTAGTAAGTCCCCACATCCGTATTGCACTTTACACAAAGAGGAGAAATCTGAAGATGAATTTTATTTAAAAACTCTGGGGTACACTACAGTCTAGGTAAGATTCTGTAATGGCTTTCCTGGAGTCGGTTACAGGAAAACATTTTCTTGACAGATCTAAAAGTTTTGGACCATGCTTCTGCACTAAGCTAAACTTCGAGGTCGATTTCCCACCGAACCCTGGCCTTATCAGTGGTTACAAAATTCAGAGACAATAATTTCCCATAACAAAGAGAGATTTCTTTTTTTGTGATTATTTCCTCATTAAATTTAAGGAGAAAGCTTTCAATAGGAATTAAAACAGGTTGACTGGCTTGAAGTTTAAGGGAATTTACAAAATGTCTTACTTGCAGAAACCCAAAGAAGTGTTTCTGTGGTAAATTATACTTAGTTTGAATTTGATTAAAGGTCATAAAACTACCCCTTTCAAACCAGATCGCAAATAAATCTTACATTTTTAGAATGCCAATCATCAAATATACTAATGCCAATACGTGGAGGGAAAGCTTTATTCCTAATTAGAGGCTGCAGTGCACTAGAAAAACCTCTTCTTTCAACGTGGGCAGCAATATTATACCAAACCTTAAGTGTAGACATCAAAATGAAATTATTTCTGACACCAAGAGGAAGGTCAGCGAGATCAATAGATAAAAGACTAAGAGGCGAATTAAAGTCATTAAAGTCATTCTTGATTGAAGCCACAATTGGTTTAAAGTTCAACTTGTACAACTCTGTTGTGTCTGCAGACACCCTAATACCTAAATATGTAAAACCTGTGGTCGACCACCTGAAAGGAAAATTAGGAGGAGTGTCCCATCTCCCCCCATCACCCAGTGGCAAAGCTTCAGATTTATCATAATTTATTTTATACCCTGAAAAAAGGCCAAATTGATTAATGATATGTATCAGTGCAGGAATAGATGTTTCTGGCTTAGTGACAAAGAGCAACACGTCATCCGCGTAAAGGGAAATTCTGTATTCAGTATTCAACAAGGTTACCCCACAGATCCCAGGATCAGTTCTTATAGCCTCTGCCAGTGGCTCCAATGCAAGCGAAAACAGTAGGGGGGAAAGGGGGCATCCCTGACGCGTTCCTCTACCCAGTGGAAAAACATCTGAGACCGAACCGTTAACCAATACCCTTGCAGCTGGGGCCCCATACAACAGTTTGACCCACTCGACAAATTCAGATCCCAAACCAAATCTGTCCAAAACATCAAATAGATACTCCCACTCCACCCGATCAAACGCTTTCTCAGCATCCAGTGAAATTGCAAGAGCCCTATAAATTGGTGTTCTGAGAGAACTGCACAATATTTATGAGTCGGCGTACATTGGAGCGGGAATATCTATTCTTGACAAAACCCGTCTGGTCAGGCTTTATCAGAACTGGCAGAACCTCCTCCAATCGTCTAGATAAAATTTTGGACAGAATCTTGCAATCTACACCGAGCAAACTTATAGGTCCATAAGATGTACACAGATCTGCAGGTTTATCCTTCTTCAAGATCAGGGATATGTGGGCAAGGTTTAAGGTGGGTGGGAGTTTCCCCCTCTCAAGAGATTCCACATACATATTTAATAACTTACCCAACATGTGTTTAGCCATTTTCTTGTAAAACTCTGGAACAAACCCATCAGGGCCTGGAGCTTTTCCACTCCGTAAGGATTTGATTGCATCTAAAATTTCCTGCGTCCTGATGGGACTGCACAGATTTAATCAGCTTTCCTCTGATAATATAGGGAGATCAATATTATCAAGAAACAATTTCCTAGCATCTACAGTATTTTGACACTCAGAAGAATATAAGTCCTGATAAAACTCTTTCATTATTTTACTGATAAGTTTAGCCTCGAATTGTAAAACACCTTTATCTTTTAGAGAGGGTATTACATAAGAACCCTTTTTCCCCTGGGCAAGTCGGGCAAGTAGGCATCCAGGTTTATTGCCTGATTCGAATAATCTATGTTTTGCATAAAAAAATTGCAGTTTCTGCTTTCTGAGTTAGTAGTTGGTCCAGGGCTGATCTGGCTGCATCCAGTTTTTTAAGCACAGAAACAGACAAGGGTTGCTTAAACTCCCCCTCCAAGTTAGTAATGTCGCGTTCAAGTACTAATTGTTTGGCTAAGGTGCTCTTCTTTTTCGCTGAGGTAAAAGAGATAATAAGTCCCTGAGAAATGCCTTACCCGCCTGCAATAGAGTAGAAGCACTAACCCCCAGTAAGTCATTTGTAGAAAGAAAAAGTTCCCACTGATCTTCTAAATATTTTACAAATTCAGGGTCACTAAGGAGAGTTGGATTTAGCTGCCAGTATCTAGATAGGGGATCATAATAAGGTGGTAATAGTTCCATTGAGACTGATGAGTGGTCTGAGAGAGCGCATGTGTTAATTGAATAACCCTGAGTTCTGTCAAGGACGGATCTAGAAACAAGCATGTAATCAATTCTAGAAAAAGAAAAGTGGGGGTGTGAGAAAAATGTAAAGTCTTTCACGTGTGGATTACAAGTAAATACTAAAATATTTTTAAACAATAATTTCACAGACAGGAGACTGTGGAGAATTTGGAAAACACTTTCATGTTTTGCCTGTACTGGAGTTATTTCAGTATCATTCCACATTCGACTATCAGCGTCGATTAAAAGAAAAAAAAGGGATGCCGTTCATTACAGCACTTCACTATGCAGACGATGCATTGATTTATCTGAAGTGTAATGCTACAACCCTTGCTGATCATACACGCTAAATATGGATGTCATTAGATTTTATGAAGAGATAACAGAAGTCCTGTTGTTTAGATCCCCTAACCTTCTCGCCACTCTTAATGGCATGGAGCTCTCCTTTAAAGGCTATATATGCCTTCACTCTATGTCGGGTTGACTACTGCAATAGTTTAGTGTAAGCAAGTCTTTGATTTCACATCTGCAGCTGCTCCAGAACATTGCTGCCTAGCCACATAAAATCATGAAGGACCTTCATGACAGGACCTTTGCTGTTGCCTTTAAACTGTGGTTTACCTTTTCACATGAGAACCTAATCAACACTGGAAATGTTTTAAAATCCATTCAAAACACTGGCTTTTAAACTAAGCCTCAACATTTGCTTTTATTTATTTGTAAGATTTTATTATTTTTGATATTCTAAATAGTGTTGTTCTTTTTCAGTAGTACAGCACTTTGACCAATGTTGCTTTTAAATGTGGTTTTAAATCTGGTTGACTTGACTAAACTGTAACAGGAGGAAAAAGTCATTTGTTTCTCTTTGTCTACAGGAGATGGCCATGAAGAATCCACTCCACAGGAAGAAGCTTCAGTTGTCCATCAAGGCGATCAGTAGCAAACAGCCTGAAAAATCTGCCGAGCTCGATTACCTTTGGGTTACTCGTATGTAAAGGATTCTTTCTCTCACATACGCACAGACGCACATATGGGAAGATCTTCTCAGAGAAAACAGTTATGTTCTTTGTTCCAGGTTGGCTTGATGATATTGGTCTTCCTCAGTACAAAGACCAGTTTAATGAAGGAAGAGTGGATGGGCAGATGCTGCAGTATCTCACTGTGGTGAGTCTGTAACTAATCAATTCATGTGAAGTTAAATCAGCGTTACCATGTGAGGGGAAAGGAGCTTTTAGTTGCCCAGAAATAAAAGGGATGTATCACATGTTTCCTTCTTGTATCTGTCTCTGCTCTCCATGTTAGAATGACTTATTATTCCTTAAAGTGACCAGCCAGCTGCACCACCTCAGCATCAAGTGTGCCATTCACGTTCTCCATGTCAACAAATTCAATCCCAACTGCCTCAAACGCAGGCCCGGCAATGAGGTATCGTTAACTCATTTATACTGTAAAGTACAAAGATGGCAAAAAAGCCAGTAGTGAGTAAACTCTTAAATTAAAGCTTTAAATAAGAGCCACTGTCTTCCAGCGCATTATTTTTTAGAAGTATTTAATCATAAATTTATTCCATTGCTTTTTCAGTTTCTTTATTATTCAGGCTTTTGTCAGTTCTTGTTGTACATTGTGTTTGTACCTCATGCATTTGTCAGAAAGACTCCATCCATGAAAGTCAAAAACTTGATCACCCATTCAAGGTCATCGCTTGTTGAAGTCCTTGTTCTGACCACCTGTGTGCCACTGAAGTGCATGCTGGATTAACTTTTTGATGAGTAGGGCAATGTGGCATCACATCACAGAGGTACCTCAGTCCATAGATTCCTGCTCACAGACGCACATGTTGGTGGTCAGAATGTAACATCCACTTTTCCCACATTTGCACATGCAGACTGAGTACAGTTTATATAACTTTGGTATTTAGGGTTTTTTTTTTATCACTCCGTGCAAACAAAATCAGATTTGAAGAAAACATCACTTTGAAACGTTGAGAAACAGTTAAAAAGTCAAACTAGAACAAAAAATACATTAATCTGTGTGTGTTACAGAGCCAGTTCACTCCCAGTGAGGTTGTCCAGTGGTCTAACCACAGAGTCATGGAGTGGTTGAGGTCTGTGGACCTTGCAGAGTATGCCCCAAACCTGAGGGGCAGCGGCGTGCATGGAGGGCTGATAGTGAGTACATAAAAGCACCCAGCATCTGGAGCAAAATGGAAAACAAGAATTTAAAAAGCATCTTACATCATTTCTCCTCAAATAGATGCTGGAGCCTCGGTTTAACTCTGATACCCTGGCCATGCTGCTGAACATCCCTCCTCAGAAAACTCTGCTGAGGCGCCACTTAACCACCAACTTCAACAACCTAGTAGGAGCACAGGCTCAGCAGGAGAAGAGGGAGTACACTGAGGCGACAGGATACTCCCCACTCAGCATCACCGCTAAAGTCAAGGTAAGAAAATATAAGAAAAGACTCAATTATACAGCTGAGAGTAGCACAGGCAGTAGGTAAAATAAGGCATCATAAGAGACCAGTTAACACCTTCCCTCTCCCTGCAAGTGTGAGAAAAGCACCTTAATCCATGGTGAGACCTCAGTGTGTCAGCTCGGTTTAATCTCTGGGCTCTTCCAAAAGTTTAAGCCAGTGAGAGCAGAGTAAACCCACGACTGCTCTGCTGTTCCTCGCATCTTTAAGACTTAGCCATCAGCCACTGCGTCAGCTCAAAGTGCCTGTTGAAGAAAATAATTAAGTAGAATAATTCATCATAAGACAATTCACGCTTGCATTTGATCCACTTATGATCTTGGACACTTAGATTCTTAAATTTCTTAAGCTACATCTAATGCAGGAAATAATTCTGTGGATGTTTTTGTGGAGGTTTATAATATTGTGGATCGGAAAAAAATCCCAAAACGAAATCACTGTTGTTAAGTTAGATCTTCCCCTCAAGACAAGCCGGCTGTGAAGTAAAATCCAGCAGTGCTTTGTGACGATATCACAGAGGCTCTTGTCTGTATGAGGAATGTTAGAAGACACAATTGATGAATGTTGTTGTGTGTCCCTGCCTGGTGTCCCTCGTTCACATCTACTAAACACAAAAATTAGCAGATATTAGGAAAATCCATACAGATGTGATTACAGGAAATGGAACAAAACTGAGCACAGCATTGTTTTGATCTCAGTGTCAGCCTGCATTTCAGAAATAGTGTGTTTTAGCCTGCATGGAATTGCCCTCTGTAAGCCCCTTTGGAGCCCATCGCAATCCCAGCTTCCCATTCATGCTGCTCTGGTCTGTGAGAGGGCTTTACCTTTCACTTGGCAGCAATACCAGTGCAGTGTATCAGTTGAATTACAAGTACTCAAGATATTCAGTGCATCCCGAGTTTCCAAGGTGTGATCAAAAAGTTCTGGGAACAGGTCCATAAAAATCCAAAAATGCCATTACCTGATTTAAATCTTATCAAGGAAGCCTTCAGAGTTGTTTGTCCTTGCTATTTTTTCTTCTGCACAGGACTGGGAGTCCATCCCTTTGTAGTCTTGTTGTTAAGATCTCCAGTTTGCATCTAATAATTTGTAACAATAACATTTAATCTACAACATCTAATAAATCTCCTTTTAGCTTTGTTTTGGTTTCCAAATATTCCTTAACAAACGGCTGCATCTTCCATAAAGTTCAGCTGCTAGTCACAACATCTGTTTGTGGTTTGATGCTTGACATGTGAGATGCAGTTTTATCAGAGATTTTAAAAAATAGTTGCCTGCAGCTGTTAATGATGGCAAGTCAGTAAAGAAAATCACATCTGTGAGTGGAACTACTGAGTTGGGTAATCACTCTTATTGACATTGTTGGTGTAGGAGTAGTGATTGGGACGCCTTTAAACGTATTGTTTCATGTTGTAGAGCCTATCATTAGTCTCATTGTTCTAACATTAAAAGTCTTCTCACCACTCACTGTTGCTTTGTTGGAGCGTGACAGTATTACGATGCTTTTGTTCCTGTTTCACTGTAGCCAAAGAAGTTGGGCTTCTCTAACTTGACTCACCTCAGGAGGAGACGGCCGGATGAATCTACAGACTACGTCTGCCCCGTCGAGTCCTCCTCGCCTCAGTCGGGACAGTCTGCAGTGAACGGGGTGCAGATGCGGCCCTACACTGGCTTCAGAGGCCTGAGCCCCATCCTAGACCGAGAGCCCGACCGCTCCAGGGACCAGGTGGGGCTGGAAGACAGCAGAGCTGACCCATCTCCATGGCAACAACTGTAACACCAACAAAATTGATGACTGTTGTCATCCTGTCTATTAGCCATTCAGCTATCTTTGCTACTACTCTGCTTCCTTTGCTTGCAGCCCATAATACCTCAGTTCATCCCCTGATGTGCTTCTTTAAGCCCCGCCCATCAGCCCGACCCTGTGCCTTACATTTAGAGATTGTTTCTCAGTCAGCTGCTTGTCACGCTGCAGGGAGTCCTGAGACAAGCACAATTCAAGTATTTTGATTTCAGCTTCAGTCAGATGCCTAACTAACCCAACCTCAGCCTCAAACCTGTGCCATGACTCTAACTCATCACGAGAGAACACAGCCTCTCTCTGGATTCCTGTGACATCACTTCCTGTAATCCATACAGCATATACAGACATGTCTTCTTGTACAGTATTAAGCCAACATTTGTGCACCACCAGTAGATTATTTTTTATGTGTGACCTTTGAGTTTTCTAACCAGGTTGAATGCAGTTCTGTTACATGGTCGAGATGAACTTGTGCAATATTTACATAAAATAATGGAGGGATTTTATTTATATCACTGCAGAGAAAATCATAAAATAGCATGTTTTGTTTGAAACTTGAGGTGGTGATTTTTGTACCGTTATTTTTCATATTTGACTGTAATAGTATTTTTATAGCAAAGAAAGGAAGCTAACGTGTGGTTTATCAAATCATTTAATAAACAAAATCTGACATGAGCAAAGTTGGTTCATTCTTTCTGATGATCAGAGTAGAAGCAGATGTGTAAAATGTTCAATGTCCTTTATTTATTTATTTTTTAGTTGTACATCATTATAGGGGCCTGTACTGGACATTTCCAGGTAGACTGCACGTGCAAAAGGAGGAACATCCATGCCGTCTTAAATTATACAATAATCATCTATATATATATATATAATTTGTGACAATAAAGAGCAGAGCAATAAATTGTTGCCATTAAAGTCAATTTCTCATTCTGTGAAAGGACTCAAAATTTACCACAGGTAGTGACTCTAGCTCTTGTTCTGCTCTGTAGGTATGTCAAGTCAGGAATATCAAACATCATCAGTTCACAAACTGATATTTGGCGTTTCTGGCTTGCTGCATATAACCTCAGTAAGTTCAGGTTAGTAACCAGAACCAGCTGTCCCTCTGCTTCAAGTTGTGGTTAAAGTGGCCCTCCATTTCACAGCAGTTTTCCAGTGGAGAACAGGGATTACCTTTGCCAGCAGTCCAAGGTGGTGGAGTTGGAATCTGTTCACTGGGGGAACAAGAGACTGACTGGAGAATAGCTCAATGACATCAAGACAGCAACAACAGTGACCTGGCCACCCTGCCGATGTCAAAGCATGCTGCTTGTTAATGTGGTTGAACTCTCAAACTAAGAGTTAGGCGACTTTATGTGGAAAACACTGAATTCCTCAGGAAGCATATTCTGTATTTCTGTAAGATAAAGTAACGGACGATTCTGCTAGGCGGAGCCATGAGCAGCAGCATGCCTTGATAACCTGCATCAAGCACTAACCTGCTTCCATCATCATCATCTCCATTCTCACCTTCACAGTGGCTGTCATTACTGTTTATGACGCCACGTCCCCCCCATTCGGCTGAGCGGTCTGAGCCGAGATGGCTGATGATCATCACCATGGTAACCCTGTTAAAGGTGACATGGGAAGTGCATGTTTAACTATGACTCAGCTGCAGGTACAATCCTCATTATCAGTGCTCTGTTGCACACTTCCATAGCTTTCTACTGTAATTTTAAAAAGATTAAGAAACGCATTGTTTTACTGATAGTAAGCCTGTAATTGTGAGTTGTAATGAGTTCACAAGGCATCTGTGTGTGTGCGTGTGTTGCAGATGGCGATCACAGAGGGTACCATTTTGCAAATAGAAGCTCTTTCTGAAAACATCAACAACCTCACAGTAAGCGCCAACACACACAAGCTGCTGCCTAATGACTTGTGCAGCTGATTCGCTCACTGGGAATCTGCTTGTAGTCTGCTGTAAGAGAAGTTTGAGTCACTCAGATGGAAAACTGCAGATACTCAGATGGGAATGCCATTAAAACACCACGTCTTGTGTCTGTGTACAAATTAAAGCAATGATGCTAGTGTGAAACCTGCTCGCTGGTACTTGCTTTTTTATTACTTGCGGCTATCATCCAGATGCCAGACTTGATTCTTTAGCATTTGTTCAGTTTGTTCAAGTCAAGAAAGTCATGAAAGTAAGTGAAGTCTGAGATGATTGATAACAAGTTTGCAGCTTCAGTACATCAGTGAAGATCTTGGTAAAAAGAAATTTGAGCATTACTCATATCTTGTTATTATCTGAAGTTAAATTTTAAGTCTAAGAATCTGCAAGAGTTACGTCAGAACAAGAAAGGGCGAATTTAAACCTCAGATTTATTATTTGAAATAATCACAGTAATTAGAATCAACAAGTTTCCATGGCACTAAAGAGCAGAGAGACGATAACAAAGGCATACTTTTTTTTTCACAGCAGACCTTTTAAGATGTCATAGCATGGAAAGCACAGTCTGCTTACAAACATTAATTATGTTCAAATTTGCTAAGGTGAGTTAGTGTCACACATTCAAGGTTGCCATGTCCGAGGTTTTGCTGCAGAATTGGGTTAGATTCATCTTCATGTTGGGCAGCCCTGTTTTTAAATTGTATTGAAGTTGCCTTCCAGGTAGCTGTTTCAAGCCTCTGTGCAAGCTAAGCTAAGAGGCTATCAGCTGTACCTTTATCTTAGTAGCTGAGGAGAGTTTCAATTAGCTTTAGAAGTGCTGGTCTGTACTTGCCCCTCTTCCCAACTGCAACTGTTCATTTTATAAATTCCACCTGTTGTGACATGTCATAAAACAATCTCACATGGAACAAGGATCTGATGTTCTCATTTCAGTAAAGTATACTGACCCCAGCTCAGGAGCAAACACTAACTTCTAATCTCTCTAACCCATTGCCACTCCCATGATGCCCTGCCCCCAGTATCTGCTCAGCCGAGATGAGCTGCGGAAGGAGATGAGGCGTTCACAGACGGCGCTAGTTTGAAGGACGATGACCCTAAGCTGTAGGCTGTCAATCAACCACAAAGACCTGTAGTGACCTGTCTCACAGCTGAATTGTACCTCAGCCCTCGAGCTAACACTGCAGTGTGGAGCTCCTTACATTTACTTCTACTAGCCCCTGATACCTCAAGTTAACTCCTGCACACGCGCTGTAAGTACAGAGGACTGGGGGGGGGGAAACGGACCTACATATTTTGACAACAATCAAAAGTCTTATTTTTATTTTCTAGTGTGCTGAAATGAACTGTTATTTATACACAACTTTTTTGTTACTGCTTTCCTTAATTCCCTATGCAATGTAGCTTTTAATGGGCATACTGACCACTGTGTACTGTAAATACTGTGCTGGTATTTCATTAGGGAGAACTGTGCAAAGCAGTGAACATGCAGTTTAGAATGGACAAATTGGACATTCCATCAAAAATGGTGTTGAAGCCATTTTTAAGAGTGGAGCAGCTAAAGAAGAAGAAGCTGAAATGTTCCTCAACATTGTCATTCTATTGTTGTGCAGAGAAAGATGCTACATTATCATATTTTGAAATAAAGAAGTTACAAGAACTACCGATGTTTCCTAAATGACTGTATGGAACAAAAAATTGTTGAAACTCCTCTTTTCTGTCATCTCTTTCGCTTCAAAGTAGTACTGGCCATGATAGATCACTACCCCTCCCTGAGCTTGGTCCTGCTGGAGGTCTCTTCCTGTTAAAAGGAAGTTCTTTTTCCCCGCCTTCACTCAGAGCTTGCTCTGAGTCATGTGAGTTGTCTGATCGTGGGGTTAAGCTTAATACCTCGAGACTCCTACTTTTGTGAACGGGAGCTATATAATTAATATTTAATGAAAATGAACACGTTGCATTATTTCAATCATGAAACATAACTTTTTTAATTTACTAGAATATAAATTGGACGGCCAAAATATTAAATTATTGCTGTTTGACTCCATTAATCATAAACATTTGGATACTAGATACTAGACTACATCCAGCTTTGCAGTTTGGCTAAAGAGGACAACCTGGGATAACAACCCATCACAAAATTTAATTTAATTCCCTAACTCAAGGGAATAACTTAAGGGTTAGAAATCAAAGTTTGTGCACAGGAAAGAGAAGTCTGGTTGCTTGTAAAATAATTTGATACCACAGTGTTTTCAGCATACTCAAGGGGCTAGACTTTGCTCTGAAACATCATATAAACTTATGTTTCTGTGGCTTTAATTTCTAGGGCTATTCATCTATTTTAACATGATCACAAAACTAACACCAGGATTTACTATGGTTCATTTAACCCTCTCCAGCTGCAATGTAAACACTTTACTAAATTTACTTTTACTTTTACAAATAACTTTTTAAAGCACATCCAAATGTATGGTAGAAGTCTGGAACAGTAGGACAGTAGTTTGTGATATTCGGTTGACAAAAATCAAAGACAAATGATAAAACAGGGTCCTCTGAACAGTTTGTGTAGTAGTACAGTTCACTGTACTACTACACGAACTAGTAGTAGTTTGTGTAGTGCACTGTAGTAGTACTACAGTTCACTGTAGTACTACATTAACCTCTACTGGTCAAATCTGGCATTTTTCCACCTTTATGGCTGTGAAACCTTTGCCATTTCCTAAACTGACCTTGAGAGCCCCCACACTAGAAGTTGCTGTCCCAGCCTACCTGTCCTCATTGATGCTTCTTTCTAAAAGCAGACAGTTACACATTTTGTTTACCTGCCAAACCCTTCAGGCTCACCCCAGTCCTCAAGCTGCTGCACCAAGCTAACTGGTAAGATGAGTCTTTTGTTGACTTACCTAAAATTTGACAAGATGCAAACACCACACCCTTGCTGCCACTGTCAAAAAAAACTCTGCTTCGGTAGAAAATTCTTATTATTCTGCTGGAAGTTCTCTACACATCAGGACACAAATGACCATACAACACTCACACAGACACTGTGTATCTCAGCAGGACAAGGGAGAAGAAGAAAGGAAATGTAGTGTACTGGGAACTGTGGAAGCTCCCAGACCAGTCCTGGTGAGTATCTGTACTGATTGCGTTGCACAGTGGACTGGTGGACCAGAAACTGATATTTAATGTGGAAAGTGGTGTCAGAGTCAATTATGCTCTCAAATAAATGTACAGTGACACCCATTCCATGTGCTGGGACAAAAGCAGAACAGACAGTGGGTTCTTTTGCTCCTCAAAAATGCAACTGATATAAATATAAAGTGATAGCAGTCACTCAGCAGTGCTTAAATGGTTGTGAAGCCTTTAAATTTTCTTTATTTCTCTGTATATATGATCTCAGAATTCTTAAAAGTAGGTAAAGAAAACCCATTTAAGCAAATGGATCCAAAATATGGGTTGTCTATTTACTGAGAAAACCATCCATTGTTACACATCTGTAAAAGGTGAAGGCATTTGACCTCTCTGTTTAGAAAAAATTGCAACTAAATATAAGTTTAAACTCCAGGATGAAGCCTGCACTTTCTCCAGGGCTGGTTTTTCTCACAAAACCAACACTGTCCTAAAGGTAATGGATGGACGTAGCTGCTGTGACGTCATTCACTGGTTTGAGGACCATATTTGGAAGAGAGGAGAGTGCTAAGTTATCGGCTAACACTAGCAATCTTTGTTATGAACTATAAGGCACTGACAGACACAGTCATGAGGTCATTTTTAGTGATTCTAATTAATAGAGCCGAGGCCTAGCAGACTCCAATTGGTTCCAGCTGCATGTGTCAGGACAGCTGTCAAAGTGACCGAAGTATTTATTTCAATTAATTATTTAATAAAAAAAAAAAAATTACAGGGAAACTATCCATAGAAGAGTCTCTGAGGGATGATTTGCTTTAGGATTCAGTCTGAAGTGGTCATTGAAGGAACTGCAGTTTTTGGAATTTTCCACATGTAATGTTGACTCATATTTCTCAAATGACCAACTCTGATGTTTCTATTTCTTTAACTGGGTTTTTTTTTTTTTTCATCTATTTTTAGGACTAATGTGAAAATCTGAGTATGTTTTAGCACCAGTATGTGCATTTCGGCTTAAATTTTACGCCAAAGTTTGACCATTATCTTTCCAGTGTATCAGGGAGACCAGCTTGTGATCTGCTGTCCATCATCTGTTCACCATGGGTGCGAAATTCAGCAAACCCACATCTAACCCACTGAGAAACGTCAACTTTTTTTCCTGTTTTAAATGTGGCCGATCCAGGCAACCATCATTTTATCATAATATATCCCCCCAACCGAGCATCTTTGCTACACTAAAGAGGCGCAGTGTCCCCAGGCCCAACGAGTTGATACATCTTTTCAGCAACTGCATCTCTGCTGCTACAGCCAGAACCCAAGAGTACCTCATCTTCAAGGATCCAGAGGACAAGCTACGCCCGAGTCCTGAGGTGCTCACTCAGGTAGCAACTCATATTGACCAAAATACTTTATCAATAGCCAAGAAATTTTGCTTTAGAGTAGTTACTGAAATATCTCAGACTTCAACAGGTCTTCCTGATGACCTACATCACTCGGAGTGTCGAGGTCAACCTGCAAGACACCCTTAACTGCACAGTCATGACTCCTGAGCAGCGCGTCCTCCTGGGTGCTGACTGGGTTTGGGCAGTGTTGGAGAGGCCGACCAAGAACCCCAAGTTCCAGATTGTCGTGCAGGTCCTGCACCTGTCTGAGAGGGAGGAGGCTGAGCAGAAGGTCTCCGTGGACACCTGCAGTGAATCCATCCAGATGGCCCAGATGGAGTCCGGCAACAATAACACGTATGAGAGAATGGTGAACTTCTGCACCTCCATCGGCAAGGACTGCTACGCTCTCTTCTTGTTTTTTGGGAAAAAAAATGACAAGGTGAATATCTTTGGCGTCCTCAGCAATAATTTTGAGGCGGCCAAGGGAAAATGCAGGATTAACAGAGCTCTAATCGAGAACTTCTTTAAAGGTTCAAGGTACCTCCATACGCCTTTAGGAATGATGCAGGCAATTATGACCAAAAATAAAGGTGACCCCATCACTGTCATGATTAAATTCAGCTGAATCACAGTAAGACGAGCATGCTGAGCTACATAGTTCTGTTGTATCGAAGAGGTCAGAGGTCACAAAAGTTTGAAGTTTAGTGCTAAATATTACGGCTCTGTAGTGATTTAGATTTTTCAGTTTTAGATGCAGTAGCTGTGAAACTTGAAGAACAGGACCAGGGCTATGTGGAAAATATGGTCTCTGATGCTGCAGGATAAAGATGAGAAAACCACATTTGTCTACTTTGTTTTCCTGTCTGTTATAATATTGTTTCTATAAGACCCCTGCATATAGCTGGTCCACAGAAATATGCTTCAATTTCAAACATTTTTCACGTTTAAAATAATCAGACCACCTCCATCTCTAATTATTGAAGTACGTTTTGCACAACTATTACATCAAACATTCGTTTGAAGAGGCACAATAACTGATTCAACTGCTTTAGTACACATTGTTATTACATATGATATAAAAAACAGAATTATATCATAAATATATAAGAAATTGAGACATGATCTACAATATGCATTTATAACAATGTAAACAGTATTAAAGCTGAACAGAAATACTCAGACCAGCCCAAGAACTATGCCGCTCTTCCCCATTCTGATGCTCGGTTTGAACTTCAGCAGGTCATCTTCACCATGTCTACATGCCTTACAGCAATCCGCTGCTGCCATGTGATTGGCTGATTAGATATTTGTGTTAGCGAGCAGTTAAACAGTTGTACCCAACAAAGTGGCCAGTGGGTAACTGTGTGTTTGCCGTTTGGAACAACCTGCCTGAGGAACTCCACTTTGCTCTTCCTGAAAATCCCTGTTTCACTTCTTTATATTATGGTGCTTTCTGCATGTGGTTCTACTTTTTTCCCCTCATCTTACCTCTTTTCTCTTAATTCTATTATTATCTCTTATTTTATTCATTATTGTTTGGAGTTCTCTTTTCATCTCATTTCAACTTTCACCTTTTAATGTTGTTTTTGGAAAGCATTTTATAACACTGACTGTGATAAGTGATATACAAATAAACTCCTATTAGATATTACAACAACCTCAGAGTAATGTATTTAATCCTGGTGTTAGAGCTTAGTACAGTTTGACCAGTGGTTAAGCTACACAGACACAGTAGATGTACTTACCCACTCAAAATGTTATCAAAGGAGATCACTAACATGACCACAGACTTGTTCCACACATCCATTTATTCTCTTCCCCTTATCCAGTTATGGGTTGCAGTGGGGCTGGGGCCTATTCCAGTGGTCACAGGATGAGAGGCAGCCAACCAGTCACAACTACAGCCAATTAAGAATCACCAATTATCCTAACATGCAGGTCTTCGGACTGTGGGAACTAGCTGGAGCACCCAGAGAGAATCTGAGGGCCTTAGCTGGCCAGTGGATTCAAACCCAGACCTTCTTGCTTTGTGGCGATGGTGCTAACCACTGCACCATCATACTACCCACTCAATCACTAATGTAGCTTAGTGATTCAACAGAGTAATAACTAACAGAAACTGCAGTGACAGCTGTATGCACAACAATATAAAAAAATATGCACTTGTTAAATATTTTAAGACAAAGTTTTTAGTTTAGATATAGCACACAAGTATCCAATTTAAAGGCACATTTACACTCATCCAAGTTCCTCCATTACTAAACAGGTATAAAAAAACCAAAACACCAACAACAACATAAAACATGTTCTAACACATTAATGCTCACATAATTACAGATTGTCTTTGAGCTCTACCTCAAAATTTCTGACCACTATGGTTTTATCATAAAATCCCTCTACTGTCCAAAATTAAAGTGGAATGTTTAACATTCATATTCCTTTAGGCATCAGGAACATTACGTTATCATCTTCACTCTTTATATATCAGGAATGTTTTCACACAGAAAAAGACACTCGAGTACTTAAAGACTAAAGCCGGAGCCCGTCATAGTTCATCCTTCACGTCCCTTTCTTCGTTGTGGCTTTTACGCTCACATTTGCAGGCAGCAGTGTGGTCATCCAGCTGAGGCACCAGCTCCATGTCTGCGTGTCGTGTCGGCTCTCCCGTTTGTCGCTCTGAATACATGTGCAGCACTTTGTAGTAGTAACAGTACAGCCTGCTGGGCTGCAGCAGCTCTCTGGCCGCTGCCTGGCCCGCTCTGGCGATCTCTTGTGCTTCAGCGTCGTTCTCTTTGGCCCATCTGATTTTCTCCAGAAGGTCCGACAGGTTTCTCTTCACGGGAACGTAATGGGTTCCTGCCTTCAGGTGGCTGTAGAAATGTTCATAGTACTGAGAGTCCTGTTTCAGAACCAGACTGTTCCCGAGCATCAGGTAAGGAAACCGGTATGCTGCCACTGTTCCATCAATGTTCACCTGGAATTTGTACTGCAAGAGCAAGACAAGGTGGCATGAGTTCTGTATACACGTTGCGTTTCTATTTAATCTATTCATAAAGAAGAGGCATCAAGGAGCTAAACTGTATCACTGTAATGAAGTTAGTAACATATGGATGTATATATTTATTATTATATTTATTAAAGAAAAGACTATTTTAAGATTCCTTACCTTAAAGAAGTCAAAGAATCCAACAAGTGATGCTTTGCCAACATGTTTCTCCTGGTCTCTAAAGAAGAACCACGCAGTGATGCCGGCATCAAGGAGCTCTGGGTTTTTTTTGGACAGCGATACAAGCTGAAGACGCTCCTCTCGACTGTCCCGACCCCGGAAAAACGCCCGCTCACTTTTATTCACCCACGGAGGCCCTGACGGAAGTATATATCAAGTATATATTACCGAATGGGAAGAAATGTCTACGTTTACATACATATTGACAGTTAAAAATCAGATTTCTCCTAAAGGTGTTGACCGCTTTGTATATTAAAACTTTACTCAGATTTCCTGAAAGTTAGATCTGAGTCAAAATATGTAAGAAATCCACTAAAAATCCACTTCCTCGTCATTTCAGTCCTTAAAATTTAAACAAACGAGCAGAATGTGTCATTTAGAAAAAACAGTGACTTTAGATGAAAACTGCTTCTGGCTCCAAAAATCTAACACGGTGGCTGACACTGGAATGCCCACACCTCTTAATCTTTGAATTCATCTGTTTTCAGTCCCACTGCAAGAGGCTTATGACATTTTTACAAACAACTGTGAAAGAATGGGTCATTCTGAATTTGAGTCTAGTACTGTAACTGGATGCCACAGGTCAGCTGTTGCAAACTCAATAACTGCACAGTCCCAAACCTCCTTCTGGAATAAACATCAAAACATAAAGTGTGCTCTGGGAGGTTGATGACATGGCTCAGGAGCTCCTGTAGATGTAATGTGTAGGTTTTGTTCATATAGTGTGTAGAGTCTATGGAAAACAAGAGGACAAGTACTTAATCCTGTGGTGCCCTCTGGTGGACAGCTACAAAAACAAAACAAAGGAGAAACTGCCTTCACTGACTATCAACCTCACATTTGGATTCTTTGGTTGTGATCTTTTGGATCTTAGAGAAACTATCTGCAGCTAAACATACAGCTTCTACAAGTTCAACCTCTGTACTGCTGAAGAAGAACAGCCCACTAAGTTGGATTATGTAGTTCAGGAAATCTTGCACACTGTGGAGTTTAAAAAAAGGTAGTGCTTTATGGCTCTTGAGAAAATACAGTAGAGGCAGCACTTTCTCTCTTTTTTTTTTTTTAATTTTTGCTGAACGCTGGTAAGTTCAAAGCAATAAAGTTCTTAAACTGCTGCACAGTATTAAAAGCAATAAATCAATAAAAAGTACACCTCAGTGTAGAAGTACACCCCAACACAATTTAGTCCTGTCATATGCAGTTTAAGTGCAATTTCCTTTAAACTCAGATACTCAATAAGAAGTTTTAACAACTTGTAGCACAGACAGAAATATATGAGCGATGACACAATAAACTGAGGGCTGTTTTGCTCAGGAGTTACCTGTATTCCCTTGGACAGACAGGAGGTCATTAGTGACGCCTCTCAGTGTTTCCAGGGTGGAGTGTGTGACCTCGTAGGTAGGGAGGACGATATCCCGCGTGTCTGTGGAGCCGCACCACGATAAGATCGGAACAGCAGCCGACGTCTTCGTCTCTAGCGGCCAGTCACCCACATTGATGTAAAACTCCACATCAGGAACCCTCACCTGCAGCAGAAGATCGGTGTGTGACCGTAAAGACTTATATATATATATATATATATATATATATATATAAGTGGCGCACAGCATGGAAAAAACAGCAGAACGACTCTACCTTCCTCGTCAGTGATAGCAATATTTCATCAGAGAACATCTTGAAGTCGGTGTATTTTCCCACAGTGCGCCGGTACACCTTGTTGTTGATGATGGCGTAGTGAATGAGTCCTCCTCTGTTGGAGAATCTGTGAGGCACTTCCTGCCTGAGATGCTGCAGGTCGATGGTGGGGAAAGACTTAAAGTCGGCTAGAATCTGTCGGTCCTTGGCGGGACACTGCATGACGTTCTGCCAGATGGAGGCATCGGGCTCAGGACAGTCACAGTATTCATGATAGACTGGACCTGAGCATGGGAACGAGCCATCAGGGTTAGATACAGGTATAAATGCAATGTGGAAAATGAGGATTCACTGTCAACTTATTGAAGAAAAAAAACAAAACCCAAAACATCTGGAATGGTCGATGAAGTCAGTCAATGTTGATAAGTCCAGAAAAATACAAGTTACTGGATTTAAAGTTTGATTTAGAGTGCTGCATTAAATCTAGTGTATGTATGTGCACTCTCCCACAAATGTGACTACACTTTGCAGTGACAGTAATATGCAGTGAAGCACAAAGACAACACTCTTCCTTTCTATACATATGGGCTGGCTTCACTCAGGAGGTGGAGCAGGTTACCTAAGGTTGGTGGTTAAACACCTGGTTACTTGAGTCTGCATGTTAAAGTATCCTTGGGCAAGATACCAAATGGAAAGTTGCTCTCCAGCATGTTCATCGCAGTGTGAATGTTAAATAAAAAGCACTTATGTGTAGAAAAAAGTGGCTGCATAGAACCAGTCTATTTAACATTCACCATATTGTTTTTAAAAAAAAAATTTTTTACTAGCTCTGACAGTCAGTCTGCTCTGAAGTCTTCACTCCTTTCTGTGCTTCAGTAAACATCAGTCTTCCATTAGTACAACATGAACTGGACAGTGTGACTCCTGATGGAAGAGTATATTTAAATATATATGCCGTTACAGGATGAGTATTTTGAGGTCCCTGTCATATCTATCTTCATCATTCATTGTGTGGGTTACCCATGAAGTGGTGAGACTTTAGTTTGTGGCCACTCTTGGCTCTGCTCTCAATCCTGAATCTCTATTTTTTGTACAAAACACTGGCATTAATTAAGAGCAATCCACTCTGGAGATAAACTTTGCATGTAAAAGCTCTTCGCCATTTTTGTCCCGATTTCTCACCATCAAATTGATTTTTCATCTTCGTATAAATGGTCTGAGGACAAAAGGTGATGCAACATGTCTTCTGACTAACCTTGGATGGTGTAGGGCGACTCAGCCACAGCAGCATCTCGGTAAGAGACCTGGATCTTCAGACCCTTGTGAGCAGTGCTGTAGAGCCGATACCTCAACAGGAAGGAGCCGTCTCCTCTGTCCAGAGGTGGAGGGACGTGGATACGGAGGTACTCATTCTTATCCAGTGAGCTGATCTTCACTTTAAATGTGTCTTTTCCTGAGCACCACATTCAAAGAGCATTTCAGTGAACAGTTTTAGTACTAACGCAAGTAACAGTTATGTATATTCGGCCGCTTGTGCACGTTTTCGTTAACATTAGCCCCAAAAAACTTTAAACGTAGCTCGCTAGCCGTGTCTGGGGTTGTAATAACAAAAGAATGCTGCAAAACAGTTTAAGGTTAGCTTAAAAATACTGCAACAGGACTTTAGTGAGCTAATAATGTCGCGTTGGTGGTCATTTACCTGGAGACAGAGTCAGGTTTTCTCCTTTTGAATCCACTGCCTGAATAAAGAAGTAGCGGACTGGTAACACGGTGTCCGGGTTTAGCCCCGGACCCCATATCAGACACCTCTCTGGACTGATTCCTTCACAGTCACAAACCGGGAAGCTTGTGCTCAGAAATACTAGTAAAATTACAAATCGGCTAATTAAACCACTCGGAAACGGCTCGACTACATCTACGTTCCGGTAACACGCCATACTCCAGCAGCTGGCACCAAGTAAACGTGTACAGTCACTAAATTTTAAGTGTAAAGTTTTGATAGAAACTCCTACTCCGACATGTTGACGAAGACAACACGCCCACTGGTGATGGCCAGTGAGGCCTTCACGGGAAGTTTGAAATTTTGGGGGGTACAGATTGTGGACGCCCCCTACAGACATAAATACTCCACATTACTAATAAAAACGATCTTAACCCCAATTAACAACTCCTTTGTTGTTGTTCTTGTTTTTTTTTTTTAACCAAATTTGAGAAATACTACAGATAACACCATCAGGATTAGTTATTGTCAGGGGTAAAGGAAATCTTCAGATTTACTGCATCAGAAAAAAAAAACTTCTATTACACTTTGCATCTCATTTACAAGTAAAAGTTCAAGTTCTACTTGAGCAAAAGTACACAAATACAGTCAGGCCAATATATTTGGCTGGCCTGTGTTGCGTTCACATCACAAATCCTTTTACTGTTGTAGCTGGTGGGGTACTGCTATTTATTTATTTATTTGTATTATTATTGTGGAAATCGTTTTTTAAAGAAAACACAAATGAACTAGGACAATTAGCATTTCCTGTGAAAATGCTGTGTGAATGCAGTATGGCTGAAACTGTCTGCTGAAATGAAGACAGAAAACTAAGCAGCAGCGACGTTTGTAGGGTTACTGAAGTTGGGCTAGCTGGTATACAATGATGTGCTACGTGATCGCTAGCGACACAGCTTTGTTAGGATAATATAACAGTGAAGGTGGAGGATGAGTGCTAACTTTTTTCCACTTAGGGTTCCCTAGGGACAAATGTAATTGCATGGCAGGATGCTGTAAACGGACCAAACTTCCATCAGGAGAACAACTGAGATAATCCATCCACAATATGCGGTTAGTCATCAATATACTGCTGCATGTAGTTATGTCATAAGGTTTTAAAAACGGAGCTTTAAAATGAATAGTGGTAATAAAAACCGAGAGAGGCCGACAGTGATCACTGACTTTTTTAGGGGCTTGTCCAGATTAAATAGAACAAGATACAAAAAATTAAAACATGTTAAAAACACAACAGCCTTAACAAACGCAGAACAGTTTGGACCTGGAAGCAGGGTTCATACATCATCACTTAAAGACCGGATATGCGTACTTTCTCATGGATTTGTGATACGTCATCATTCACAGACCAGGTACTGTTCCAATTCAAAGCTTGTTTTTTTTCTATGAATTTTATTTGTCAACAACAGTATTAACATATAAGGCACTATTACTTATTCATACGTCTATATATATGGTTGAGCATTACAACAAGAGAAAAAAAACCCCAAGAGAAATAACAAAAGAAACTAACAAGACAAAAGAAAAAAAAGGCATTGTAGAATTTGAGAACATAGGCACAAACAGTATGAACAGAAAGGGTAATCCTGATCCACATCTCAGATAGGGAGGCCTCCTTTTAACATAAATTGAACTTATTGAATAGTACAATAAGTTTACGGGCTTCCTTGTCATTTGGAAGGTTCAGCGACTTAGTCCAAAGTTTAAAGTCGTTCATCCATCTGTTTATACATGGTTTAGCTTTGAAATGTCTGCATTTGCGAATAAAAAATGTCCCCAGTACCAAGACAGTTCTAATCCCTAAGTCTAAACCTGAATTCTCAACAAACCTCCCAAATGTAATTACAATTAAATGGGGTAACTGGACAACCCTGGACTGTAGCCAGCTCCACACGTTAATCCGGAAGGAGTGCACTGATTCACAATAGAAAAACAAGTGATCCAAACTTTCAATGCCATTTTGACAGAGTGTACAGGCGTTCACATCTAGGTTAAATTTCCGTCTTAGGAATTCATTGGTTGGGTAAATCTCATTTATGATTTTAAAGTTAACCTCTTTTACTTTAGGGGGAACCTCCATGGCCTCAAATTCTTTTAGAATGTAATTTCTTTTAACCGGGTTAGGACAGATTTCATTTATCAAAATATTTCTGATCACCTTGTTTGTAAACCTGCTCTCACCGAAGTCAACTCCGGCTATGCAGAGCTGTCCCAGTCCAGGAGAAATTTTAGAGTGCACAATGTCTTCTTTAATCATTGATCTCAAAGGGAGTGGGATGGCTTTTGTTAGTGTTTTATAACACTTAGCAGTGCATCTTACATCAGACTTCTCACAGAATGTCTCATGTTTTAATAAGATCTCATTCTCATCCATAAAATGAGCAACAGCCCAAACCCCTTCGGATCGCCATTCATCCATGTACGCATTTCTTTTACACAGACGGATATACCTATTGTTCCATACCGGGGTATTGTGAGGATTAAAGTTATGTTTATAAATTAATTTCCAATAGAGAAGGACCTGCTGATGTAAAGCAGAGAGTTTAACAGGTAACGAACTGCCATCACAGTCAAAACGTAACAAAAAGTCCAGCTCCATCCCCACAACATTACTGGCCTTGTGGATCAGTTTATTTAGTCTGTTGGCGTCTGTGACCCTCACCCTGCTGCCCCAGCATGCAACAGCATAGAGGACAGCACTGGTCACAGAGGGAGTGTTCGCCCAGGGCACCAAACAGCCTAGGACCACCCCTGCATCAACTTAACTATAAATTAGCATAAATAAATATCACAGGCCTAATTAAAAGCTGTTAAGTCCCAAAGGGCTTTCTGAGCTACCTGCTCAAAAATGACATGCCCAAAATAAATGGAGTATTTCTCTGCAATTACAAACTCTGTGTAAACAATTGTGGTATCAAAATAAAGCTAACACTGTGAGATTTCATCAGAGGTGTAAATATTACAGCAGATGCTACAATGTGAAAGCTACTGAGGCTGGAACACAGAAAAAGTAAGTAGATCTTTTTCCTCGCCTAATTTATTTATTTATTTTTTAGCATATAACCCCTTTAAAATGTGCTTTAGTTCACATTTTAATCCAGTAAGTCAGAAATCGACATATAAACATCATCTGTGGAAAGATTTATGCTTCTGAAGTGAAACAGTGAAAAATGACTGCACTTTTAATAAATACATATTCAGGCATTCTGCAGTTTGTCCAATTTTGGAAAACTTTGGACACCGTATGTGCTGCCATACAGCAGAATTGATCGCCAGCGGCCTTTTATTATCACTCTAAACCTTAAAGAAGACTAAAATCTGCATCGGAGTAAGTAGTTCGGATCTCTCCCTCATGTTTCATCAGACATTAGTGAGTATCAGAAGCGTGCCATCTAGTCTAACCTCCCTGGTACCTGTCCTAGCCTGTGCAACACGGGCTTCCTCCCATCTGTAGGGTTCAGCGAGACCTAATGCCTGCTTCACCTTTACATGATATCACCCCTTATCATAAAACTAAGTGACTTCATGTCTAATTTTTGCAAACATTAAGTGAGCACAAAAAGTAAGACAGTTAGTGTTTGGTCAGTGTTTTTCTTTGTTGTAACTATGCTTCTTGGCAATAAATCTTATACTGCTGGAAAGCCTGTTTATTTCCCCTTAAATGGTGTCACATTTGTAAGGAAAATATGGGCTGAGCAGCAGAGTTGAGTATGTG
>VUQG01043730.1:0-11885 GCA_015106755.1 Etia nguti
GGGAAGCACAACTATGAGCATCAGAGGTAGCTTGAAGCTGTTCTAGCACAGTGTAGATAGGAAGAGAAACAGTGTATGGATAATCTTGAAGGATGAGTATGTGAATGCTGTTGTGGAGGTGTTAGACATGATCATGAATGTCTCTCCAGTTGGGCATCAGAAGAGAAAGAGGAATTATGGAGTAAGCTGGATGAAGTGTCCCCATGTTTGTTATCACACATCTCTGAATATCGGGAGCAGTACAACCTTATTAACATATCCTGCCCTAATTCAAACATTTCCTTCATTAAGTACACATAAAATGTTCATTACTGTCACAACTACAAGCACACCAACAGCAGCGTATGAGATTTGTAACCTAAAATTTACTCTAGTACTTTTAACGTGCTCAAGAAAGAGTCAAATTATGCAATCCAATCTAACCCTTCAACACACAAGTTTAAAGGAAACAGCTCTAAATAAAATGTCAAATCAAATGGCAAAATCTGCATGGAAATTTAACTCTAGTGGACAATAACGTCTTACAGCCACCTTTTCCCACACTTAACTATATGCAAACATCAACAGTCTTACACACAGCTGGACTGGCAAATGCCAGTCGGTAGGCCCGATGGTGACTTTTCATTTTTGCTGCTTCAATCATGAAACCGAT
Organism: Etia nguti; assembly: GCA_015106755.1. Classification (NCBI taxonomy): domain Eukaryota; kingdom Metazoa; phylum Chordata; class Actinopteri; order Cichliformes; family Cichlidae; genus Etia; species Etia nguti. The sequence goes on from VUQG01043730.1 coordinate 653, forward strand.
CAATGATCAGCTGATCGGCTTTTCTGTCGCAAGTCCCGTCTCTCGTGTTTGTTTATCGCCCACTTTGCACCAGAAAGAGGAAACCAGTGGATGTCGAGCTAAACAACAGCAGCGCGTTTAAGCTTGATAAGCTGTTGTTAGAATTTATTTAGTATTACTTTCTAGTATCAGCTGATGTTTGCTGGAGCCACAGCCGTAAAAGCTGCTGGTCATGGTATCGGTTTGGATATCTGGTGAGAGGGAAACATGAAGATGAAACCAGGAGATGTCCTTACTGAATCATCGGAGCTGAACAGGTGATGGAGAAACAGGTTTACCTTTTAGGTGACATGAATAAGTTGAAAGGAAGTAGCTGACAGCTGGTAACTGTGCAGGGGCGGGCCTAACAAATTTTTGCTAGTGTCATGAAATGCGTGAACAGTTGTTGTTTAAGGTGCAGTTCATGTAGAAACCAGAGGAGGGTGGTGTTGTGCGCATAAACCTCAAAGACCTTGTCATGTCTGCTCCCTAAAGCAATATCATAACATGGTGTCAGAAGTGAACTAATAAGGCTATACAAGAGTGTCGCACACATGGAAGGGCTTAAGCCACCAGCTGGACTTGATTTGCTGCAGAGGGAACATCTCGGAAAACTGAAGACGGTTTTGGCAAAGGTTCGAGCTGTATCTAGCAGCTACAGGAGGTGCTAGCAAGCCACCCAAGGTACAGTCTTCCCTATTTCTTCACGTAGCTGGAGAGGAGGCGGCTGAAGTGTACAATACCTTCACGTTTGCAGAAAATGGTGATGAGCATAAGCTGACGAAAATAATGGAGAAATTTGAGGAATACTGTAACCCAAAGAAGAATATAACCTATGAAAGGTACAAGTTTTTCACATGTGTGCAAGGGGATATACCAATTAGCCAGTACATCACGGAGCTAAAGCTAAGGGCCAAATTTTAATTTGGACAATTGCAAGAATCCCTCATCAGAGATCGAGTAGTGTGTGGAATTACATCGGATGCAATGAGAGAAAGGCTGTTAAGAGAAGACGATATTACTCTTGAAAAAGTAATTCAGCTTTGCATTACAGCAGAAACCACTAAAGATCAAATCCAGCAAATGCATGAGGAGGATCACAATGCACAAGTCTCTGCACATGAAAGTAAACAGGTAGATGCAGTGAAACATAAGCAGGCATGCAAAAAAGACAGGCAAAGTAGATGAAACCGAACGACAAAGACCAAGAAAGCACGTTTAATTGCAAACGATGTGGAACTAAGCATGCATCACGCCAATGCCCCGCTTTTGGCAAACAGTGCAAGAACTGCGGGAAAATGAATCACTTCGCCTAGAATGTGTAGATCGAGGAAAGTGCACACTGTCGCCGATAAAGCCACGGATCAGCAGGCAAGTCTGTTCATTGGGGCTGTAAATGCAAAAACACAGATAGGAGCAGATTAATGGAGTGTAAAAATAAAAGTGGGCCGCAAACCTGTCAAATTTAAACTTGATACTGGTGCACAAGCCAATGTGGTTTCCTACAGTCTACTGCAAAGAATAGGAAATAGGAAAATGCTTAAACCCACAAATGTCAAGCTGTCAACATACACCGGAGACAAAATAGCAATGAAAGGAAAGTGCACATGGGCAGTGAAATACAAAAAGAAAAGTTTTGTTTTAGAGTTCATTGTCGTAAAATCAGAAACCAAGCCAATATTGGGAATATAAACATGTGAAGAAATGGGGCTCATCAAGAGAGTGATGGCACTGAATAAAAGTGATGAAATGGACATCTTCAAAGAATATGCTGATGTGTTTGAGGGCATAAGTTGCCCAGAGGGAGAACACACTATTCAAATTAATGAGAGTGTGGCACCAAAAGTTCATCCACCTAGAAAAATCCCTGTCACTTTGAGAGAAAAACTCAAAGTAGAACTGAACAGAATGGAAAAAATGGAAGTGATCGCAAAAATTGAAGAGCCTGCCCAGTGGGTGAATCCAATCGTGATTGTGGAAAAGGCTACTGGACGACTGAGAGTCTGCCTAGATCCACATGATCTCAATACAGCAGTAATGAGAGAGCACTACCAGTTGTCAACAGTTGAAGAGATAACGAGCCGACTGTCAAAGGCCAGATACTTCACTGTGCTGGATGCCAGCTCAGGATTTTGGCAACTTAAATTAGATGAAGCCAGCTCTCGTCTCTGTACATTCAACACACCTTTTGGTCATTAAAGATTCCTTCGCCTGCCTTTTGGAATTAATTCAGCTCCAGAAGTATTCCACAGGACGGTGAGGCAGCTGTTTGAGGGGATTGAAGGCGTAGAGACATACATAGACGACCTTTTGATCTGGGGAGAGACTAAAGTACAGCATGACGACAGACTGAGGCAAGTGCTTGAGAGAGCAAGAGCAAAAAATTTCAAGCTAAACAAGGACAAATGCAAGATAGGCCTGGAGGAAATTAAATACCTTGGTCACATCTTCTCAGCAGACGGTTTGAAACCAGATCAGAGCACGATAGAGGCAGTAAAGAAAATGCCTATGCCAGAGTGCAAAAAAGATGTGGAGTGATTTCTAGGTATGGTGACATACCTAGCAAAGTTCATTCCAAGCATGTCACAACATACAGAGCCATTACATGGACTTACCAGAGATGATGTTGCATGGCAGTGGGAAGGTGAGCATCAGCACGCGTTCAACAAATTGAAAACAATTCTTACTGAAGCTCCTGTGCTCAGATACTATGACGTACAGCTTCCAGTAACACTATCCGTTGATGCTTCTAGAAGTGGGCTCAGTGCCGTCTTACTACAAGAGGGCAAGCCAGTTGCTTACACATCACGCTCATTAGCAGAGACTGAACAGCGTTATGCACAAATAGAAAAAGAGATGTTAGCAATTGTGCTCGGTGCAGAGTGTTTCCATCAGTATTCCATCAGTAAGTGATAATGAAAAAGCCTTTGAGCAGTGCTCCAGCAAGAATTCAGAGACTCCTAATGAGACTGCAAAAATATTAGGTACAGGTACAGTACAGGCCAGGAACTGAAATGTACATCGCGGACACATTATCCAGAGTGTATTTGCCAGTGACCAGCTTGTCTGATAATGACATAGAAGACCAGGTGCACATGGTGATTTCCAACTTACCTGTGACAAGTGCAAAACTAGACGAATTCAGAAAGGAAACAAGGAATGATATGACACTGACTAAACTTGCAAAGACAGTTCTGTATCGAGAGCGAGAAGCAAGAAACCAAGCTGCAAAAGAAATCCAAGCATATTGGAATTACAGGGAACAAATTTCAGTAGTGGATGGAGTTCTGTTCAAAGGAGAGCAACTCATCGTTCCTGCAGCACTGAGAGCGGAAATGTTAAAGCGCATTCATGAGGGTCACTTGGGTATTGAAAGCTGCAGATGCAGAGCAAGAGAAGTACTCTTTTGGCCTGGAATGTCACAGAGTATCACTGAGATGGTGAACTGCTGTGATGTGTGGAGTACTCACCAGAAACGACAGACCAAAGAGCCACTACATCCACATAGTGTTCCAGAAAGACCCTGGCAGAAGATAGGTGTGGACCTATTCACCTTTAACCAGCAGGAGTACCTCCTCTTAGTGGATTACTATTCCAAGTTCATTGAGGTTGAATGGCTGAAGCCAGACACAAGAAGTGCAACAGTCACCACTCATCTTAAGTCACTGTGGTGGGGCGTGGACTGCGGTGCCGTGCGGACGCACCTGCAATTGAGGTTGTTGTTGTGGATTGTGGTGTGATGCATGTGCGGCTGGCAGCTGCAGTCAATAAAGATGGCTCAAAATAACAATCTTTGGACCCGCCGTGCCTCTGCATGAAGGGCTGCCCCAGCTGCTCCAGACGGAGATGGACGAGGTGCGAGAGGGTCCGTGCCTGTTGAGGGAGGAGGAGCCGCAGCGTGAGGGGCTCATCCAGCTGGGAGCGGTGGACGAACCGTGCGGGGAGACGGAGGTCCCCGTGCCAGGGGATCCTGCTCGACTTTGGCCTGAGGTTGAGGTGAGAGCTGCTCCGGAGCAACGGATGCCGCCCCAGAAGCCCATGAGCAGGGGCTCACAACAGTGCCTGCAGAGTCGTGCCAGCTTGCCAGGTGGCCGGCCTCTGGACCAGCATCACCGCCACCGCTGGAGGCGTGGCCGGCCTCTAGACCAGCGTCACCGCCATGCGCGGCCTCCGGAAGGGACATGGCCCTGTCGCCGGGTTGGAAGCCGGTTGGGGGGGGTAGTAGGTTCGGCCGGATGGCTCCCCGGCCTCAGTCGGGTGATGGGGGTGTGTGGTGGGGCGTGGACTCTGGTGCTGTGCGGACGCACCTGCATGGCATCCATCATCACGCCCGCCGTGTTAAAACATGGGGAATAGGGGTTGTTTTTGTGGATTGTGGTGTGATGCATGTGCGGCTGGCAGCCGCGGTCAATAAAGATGGCTCAAAATAACGATCTTTGGATCCGCCGTGTCTCAATCACAGCACAGTCACAATTTGCCAGACACGGAATTTCTGAAACAGTGATTTCAGACAACGGACCACAGTTCAGCTCCCGTGAATTCCAAGACTTTGCAAAAGAGTGGGAGTTTTCTCACAACAAGCCCCCACCATGCACAGTCAGACGGAATAGCAGAGAGAGGAGTACAAACAGTGAAACTCTTGCTAAAAAAGGCAAAAGCCGATGGAAAAGACCCTTATCTGTCTTTAATGAACCTGAGGAGTACACCATTGGAGGACATTGGAACGTCACCAGCCCAGCTGTTAATGGGTCGACGCATGAGGACAAGACTTCCAATAACATCACAAAGGTTGAAACCCCAAACCGTCACTAAAACTGTGCAGCAGTTGTTGGAAACAAGACAACAGAAACAGAGAGAATACTTTAATCACGGAACCAGAGCGCTTCAGCAACTTCAGGTTGGTGACACTGTCAGAATGTGGCAACAGGGCGTATGGAATCCAGCCCAAGTAACAGGTTTATCTGAACATCCAAAATCCTATGTTGTTCAGATGCCTGATGGACAGATGTATAAAAGGAACAAAAAGTTTCTAAGACAGTCAAGGGAAAATCAAAATGTGACACAGCAAAATGAGTGTGAAATAACACAAGGAAAATGTGAGATGGACATGCAAAGTAAAAATGTCAGTCCCACGGAGTTTCCAAGTTCCCCACCCAAAACAGCGAGTGGACGTATTGTTTCCAAGCCCAGAAGGCTTATTGAGGAGTCAAATGAACATTATGTTTTGAGTAGTTGCTTGAAGCTGAAAAAGTAATAATAATTTTAAAAAAGGAAAAAAGAAAAGGGAAAAAATGTCTTCACAAGAGAGAAATGTGAGTATATTAAGAAGCATTTTTTTTTTCTTTCTTTCTTTCTTTTTTCTCTGGTCATGGGCCTTGGGGCGTGTTGTGAGTTCCTTTATTGTTTATGCCTGTTGTTTTAAAAAAAAAAGGGAGGGGGGGTGTCATGATATGCGTGAACAGTTGTTATTTCAAGGTGCAGTTCATGTGGAAGCCAGGTGTTGTGCGCATAATAAAAAGTGATGGCGAAACCTGAAAGGGAGTCATGTCTGCTCCCTAAAGCAATATCATAGCAGCCAGGGGTCCAGGTAGGCATTAACAGGGAAAGGTGGGCACAAAGAAATACTTTTCTTTCTTATTCTGATTTAAAATGTCTAGCTTTTAATAAATAATTATCTGAATCTTACAACCAAAGTGGTCATCTGATGTAAAATGTATAGAAATCATACATAAATACCAACAAGACAGTGTACATCACTGTCACAACAGTGTTTGTTTTCATTCAAAGGCTTTATGGCTTTTCCTATAATGTCTGGTGGGCCGATCTCTAGCCAAAATGCTCAGCCTGATTTTTTGTCCCAGTCCAGCCCTGATCTTACGTAAGAAGATCAACACTAAACAACGGAGCCACTTGTAAAGAGGCAGCCGAACCGCGGCACAACAATGATGCTACCTAAGCTAGCGGCACTGGCAATTCTTTAGTTGTGTCCCAATTCAGGGGCTGCATCCTTTGAAGGACACGGCCTTCGCGGTCTACGTGGGCAGGGTCATCCAAAGACTGAGAAGGCAGGAAGTGTGAGGCTTGTGAAATGGGACTGTCTAGCCTCCGTCGCGCTGCTCAGGTTGCCTAGCAACCATGATACTAACAGCTGGAAACGTTTCATACAGCATTTTTTGACAGAAATGAAGGAGAAATTTTTTTTGTTCATCTGTTTGTTTTTATGTGAGCTTTGTTTGATTTGATAAGATCCATAAAATCATCACATTCTCTGTAAGATTAAGGTCAACTATTGAACGGTGTATATTTTAAAGTAAAGGCTTTAAAACCAAGTTGACGCTGAAAGTACAAACATCATTAGTGTCACATAACTTTGCCGACATGTGGCCAACAGGAATGTTATAATGTTCTTCATTATTAAACATCTGCACATAAATAAGTGACATAATATTCAAAACTTACTTTTAAAAGTTTACTCTTTGGTCACCCCGCTTCAGCCATCTGCCTTTTTTTTCGAAACAATTATCCACACCCATCGCCGCGCTATGATTCCTGGGATCGGTTGGGCCACGAAGGATACATCTGACCCATCCTTCAAATTCGTGGAAATGAAGGACGCATTTGTCGGCCGCATTTGGAGCAGCCTTCGAATTGGGACAGCCTTTGTCGCGTCGCTGTGACGTAATCGGCCTTCAAATGCGGCCTCCAAAGGATGCGGCCCCTGAATTGAGACACAGCCTCTCACTTGCAATTTGTCACATAAGGATGCCTGGTCAGAAACTACTTTTTGTCACCCTTTAAAACCTGACCCATGAAATTGCAAGAGAATTCCTTTTTTAAAAAACTGGATCTCTGGGACAAATTAAAAAAGAAAGAAATAAAATACCAATTTGCATATGAGTTTTAATTTGTATCATTTTTGCTACATCAGGCATTTTTGTTTTTCAGGAAAAGGAAGTCCCACTGATAATGTAGAGGTCAAAAATATAAGACATATGATACACTTGCCATTAAGTCAAGGGGCACCACATTAGCATGCTTTTCTGACCTACTGAAATTCCTGTTCAGCGTCATATTCCAGCATTAGGAAGAACAGCAGTCGGCAAAAGTATGGATCCTCCAACCAAAGACAAAAGTTCGAGTGTTGTTGTAGATGACAGTTTAGTTTTCTGACTCTTTTTGTTTAGGTTTACCTGATAAAACCTGTGGTTTGGAAAAAAAAAAACATGGTTCCTTAAACATTTCAGCAGTAGAGATACTCCTGTTGAACTCTATCAGATTGCCTTGCACATTCCCAATAACACTACTGGAAGCATTAATATCTGACACCTATGGGTACTGACCAAAGATGTGAAATCGTAATTTACTAAATTAACACCAAGAAGTTTTTCAGAGGGTTTGAAGCAAATGATTAAGACCATAAACCCATCAGGAAAATGTTTACTGAGATCATGAATCTTACTTGATTCATGATCTCAGTAAACATTGAGCTGATAGGAAGAAGATGGTAATTGTAATAACTACTCATTAAACCAAAGTATGCAGAAGAGCATGTCTGATGTACATGTTTAACCTTGAAGTTGCTCCTGTCTGCTAAAAACAGGTAACTGAGGCTACGACTCACACAGGCTCATCAACAGAAGACTGGAAAAACATCCTGAAAAGATATCTGCTCTGGCATTTGGATCGTAGGGTAAAAAATTTGGTGTAAACAACATGAAAGCACAGTTCTGGCTGCTGCTGGTGGTGTAATGATGTGAGGAATTTTTTCTTGGCACACTTTGTACCATAGTACCAGCTGAAAGTCATTTTAACAGAACAGAATACTTGAGTCTTGTTGGTGACCATGTCCTTCCCGTGACCATGTCCGCAGTGTACTCATCTTCTGATGGCCGGATAACGCACCATGTCACAAACAGGTTAGGTGAACATGACAGTGCGTTCACTGTACTCAAATTGCCTTCATGGTCACCAGATCTCGATCCAATGGAGCACTTTTGGGATATGGAATGGTGTTAGAATGGGGGATGATCAGGAGACGAATCTGTGTGATGCTATCATGTCAGACTTCTTCTTGAGTCTGTGCTACAAAGAATTAAGGCATTTCAACTCAGTACTAGCAAGGTGTACATGATGTGTATAGTGTATATAATTTATGGGAGGAACAAATGGAATCTTAGAAATTGCTTCCACTTCACATCTTTATCTTGGCAATCAGGTTGGAGCTTAGAGGTGAATTTTCTCCTCATTTTGTATAAAATTAAACATTTTCAGCATATGAGAACTCTAATTTTTCAGGTCACTGGAGTTACTTGAAGTCATCAACATGCCTGAAGGTATTTCTTTGAAATCCATAACTCATTTCAAATAAATCAAGCAAGCGTGTTTCTGTTTTCCCGGTCCGTGATTACACTCACTCACTGTAAATATTCCACTAAAACGTAGTCTTAGAATTCCTTCCTTTTACACACACGGACATTACGCAGCAGCTGTCAGCAAAGCCTTGTGGGTCAAAAGCCAAACGGAGTACTGGAGGGAGGTGGGAGGACCAGTGCTGAGCTGGAGTGCCTGTACTGTATAAACAACCGTGAGGTCGTCTGGAGTTTGAAGTGTCTGTGAATGAGAATTAATGGGGGGCTTTAGGTCCACATTTTAGATTAGAGTGGAATTGTATTAATGGGAAATACAATGTCATAATGGCCTTTTAATGTGACATCTTTAGGTGTTATCCATCGACATGTTTGATGCTTACAAGTGGACAAGACTTACAGTTTGTTGGGTCATGCAATGATGTCTTTGGCCAGAGTCAACGAGAGATGAAAGCGAGCTGTGGGGAAGGCAAGCAGATTGGGCTGCTGCTCAAAGACAGTCTGTACCAAGAGGATGACACGATGATGATGTGTTTATTTGCACAGTTGTACAGAACATTCCCCAATCTGCTCAGCATTTCATGGATGGTGTAAACGCAGATAAGGGTGACGTCACGCTGGGATGCCTCCTCTGGCCACCTGTATGTTGAAGAACTAGGATACCCATATACGGCTGAATATTGTGATTGTGTCCAACACCTCAGAGAACACTTCAGCTTTGCAGAAGGAATTTGTTTACAGATCACGACCGCATTACACACTGACAGCCATTCCCTCTCAGCGCAAATTATTACAACTCTTCTAGGTACACTGCTTCAGTAGGTCTATAGAAACAGGTGGTTTTTGTATGCACATCCAAAGCTTTTTGCAGTTTTTTCCACTCATTCACTTTTGGGTAGTTCAACACATAGCTAGATAAGAGGCACTTCAGTCAATCCCCCCTCCCCCCCCAGGACTCATGGGCTGGGTGTCAAACTACTCAGCCTTTTATGGTGCAACATGACACACGAGGTGGGCGGGGCTAGAGTAATGTAAGGCATGTCAGGATATCATACTCGTAACCGGCTGTGTTTAGCATGTTAGTCTATATATTTACAGCATGTTAGTGAAAAACTCCTTCCAAAATGCACATGTTGTAAAAATACTGAAAGGCTTTGGCGTTAAATTGTAAGTGTATCCTCTCAGCCTCTTGTTCCCCCCAAAAATTAATTTAAAAAAATCTTTAATTTTGTCTACAGTTACATAACCACACCTCATCTTTAAGAAGTCATTTTGGAAACCCTGGTAATCATTTTTCTTTTTGGGGGGTGAAACAGAAACAAGAAGACGTTTATCTAAAAAGCGATGGTGTTGGCAGAATCCGACCAATCACAAACATGTTGGCAGGAGAGCAGCTAAATTTCACAAATGATTTTATAAACAGAAACATAATAGTAAAAAATATGAAGAAGTCGCTGCTTTAGGATCATGTGTTTATACTTGTAAAACACAACAAACTGTTATAAAATTGTTTGGAACCAACAAGAAAAAAAAACAGTCAGGGAATAAAGTTGCTTCTAATAATTTATATTTATTACTGAACCTGTTCTGGGAAGCACAAAGACTTTTAGATGCCCTTAATAAAAAAAAGGGGAAAAAAAACCCACACTGATGGGTCTTTCAGGATTAGTGATGCCATTTTCCAGAGAACTGATTGCTCAGTAGGCAGTGATTTCATACCTGCTGATTTTTAATCGAGAGCGTAACTGCATCTAGAGCAGATTAGGTCTGCAGCATAAGTTACTATGACAATATACCCTGGAAGGAAGTGAACTGCTGTTGTAATACTGAAAACTGGATAGGCACAAATCCTTCATCGTAGCGCGGGCCTCTGTGTACTTAAAACATTAGCTTAAAATCTGGAGTAATTCTCATCATTCTCAACATGCTACCCAAAAAAACAGCATCGTTTCCTCACACTGAGAGCTTCTAGTTTATTCAATAATGCAAAGAAAAGAAAACCAAGCCCTCCACTCTTTTCACCTTTGTCCCTCAGACTTGTGTGAAACCATGCAGACACACACACACACACACACACACATAGACTGATGAGTGCAGTATCAAGCTTGGTGCTGCCTGGGCTTCAGGGTGCAGAGATGTTTAAGGACGTTATCAGTCACCTACCCTAGACAGTGTAGCGCTGCCACCAGCATGTAAGTTATAGACTCCATATCCTGAGATCTTGCATCTTTTTACATATATGGTTGTATTTTAACTTTTAGTGACGACACTTTACCTCTGTGGTGTATGTTGTGGACTAGTTGCATGCAGCCTATCCTTACAAATTACTGACAAAAAGCCCTTGATAAATGCACCACCTCTTTGAGAATCCCTTCCCATTAGGTGAGCTGATGAATAGGTTGTGCTCCTCGTCTTGCTGGTGAGAACAAATTGTGCCTGGTAATCAATGAAAATTTAATTGAGTGACAGAGAACTGGAGCCCTGGGAGCTGCATTTATGCCATTCTTTGATGTATTTTCAAAGCCCGTTTTTACCCCTGCCTAATTAATCAGTGTAATGAAGACTTTAGATGCAGTTGGGAATGCGGTTAATGTTTTGTTTTAGAGGCAGGAAGGAACTGTATACACTGAATTGTTATCTGTAAATACAAACTAGAGTCAGAAATGGGATATGACAACCAGCACCAGTTTTGCATTTGCATTGCTACAGATGAGCAGTGTTGGAAGATATCAAACATTTAATTTGGAAAATCTGATTGAGAGTTAATATGGCACAGCACTGAATAAAGCTGTGCTCCCATCTGCTAAAGTGAATACGGGAGGATTAAAAACTGTGAAATGAATTACAGG
>VUQG01043730.1:21404-36130 GCA_015106755.1 Etia nguti
TAAAGAGTAAATTTTTTTTTTCATTTCCAAAAAAAAAAAAAAAAAACCTGCAACCCAGACATTTCAAAAAGTGCATCTTCTAAACTGAAGGAAAACACTCTCTATTTGTGTTTAGAAACAAGGGTTTGTAAACAAGTCAGTATTTTCCATGCAAACTATGGGCGACTGCAGCAATCTTCCTGTGACTAATTCCAAGGAGATTTTTGATGTAGCCAGAGCCATTGAATGGACTACACAGTCGCATCATCTCCATTCACTCCAATGAACCTTTTTTTTGTTACAGTAATAGCGGATCATGGAGCCTCATATTAGTTCAAATCAATGCATTCTATTCAACAGCTCTGGTTAAGTGTCCTGACAAATCCTCACATATTTTACTGTACGTATACATATTGATGTAATCACATATACAGTTATATCTGGTATTGTAATGTTGTAAATCAATGCAGTTATAGATTTATAATAAAAAAAAATTTGACAGTCTGTCACTTAATTTAAATTTGCTGGTAAACACTGCCGTGTATCGCGCGACAAACCAAATTCTGAACACTCGCCCACACGACTGACTTACTCAATGGCTCTGGGTGTAGCACCATATACCATTTTGAGACCAAATTCACCTTGCAACTGCCAGTGGCATCATTCAGCAATCCAAGGAGCTTGGAAAGAAAAGCGTCTGGACTTCTTTAAGTTGCTTGAAGACGTTTCACCTCTCATCCGAGAAGCTTCTTCAGTTCTAGGGTCAAATGGTGGAGAGTCCCAGATTTAAGCCTAGTGGGAGTATCCCCACGAGAGGGACAATGGACCCCCTAATGATCCTCTACCTAATCACATAAGCCAAGGTGCGAAAACGGGTGTAGGTCACAATCAGCCAAGGTTTCGGGTGAGCTCATTGTGCCGATGATAGGGTGGGGCTAGGTTTCACAACTCCCACAGGGCTTAAATCTGGGACTCTCCACCATTTGACCCTAGAACTGAAGAAGCTTCTCGGATGAGAGGTGAAACGTCTTCAAGCAACTTAAAGAAGTCCAGACGCTTTTCTTTCCAAGCTCCTTAGACTACGATGACCTGGATGACTGAGAACCTTCACAGACATTCAGCAACCAATCACAACCAATTGGGGAATATACATTTGGTTACACCAATGTCTAGGTTTGTGTGACTTTGGCCGGGCAAAATGCAGTTGTTGAATAAATGTATGTTGAGAAATATACCTTCATGAAAGGAAACAGAAAACTACATGAAAATCAAGAAAGAGCAAGTTAGCAACAATGCTTTTATTCCAAATGACACCCATAGCACGGAAAAGCGCTTAGAAAGACATTTAGCAGTTAAACATTTATGTTTAACTGCTAAATTGTTTTAGCAGTTAAACATAAATGTAAACTACATGGGATTTTAAATATTTAAAAATATGTCAATATTTTATAAGTGAGGAAATGCATTCAGAATATTATTTTACAATGGCGGTCTGTGTAAACATAATCTTTGTTTACAGGAAAACTCCTGCGACGATGTTAAATAATTTACCATTTCAGATGATTTGTCTAAATGAAAACATAACCAAACCCTTTCCACCCTCTGAAGACAGATGTTGTGTTGTTGCTTTTCTTAGCTTTTGCATCAAAGTTTTATAAAGTTGCTTAGAAATGTGCCCCTAACAACGCCACATAGTGACTTTTTTTGTTTTAGCACGAGAAGCTCTTATTTATTTTGAAAAATCAAAACACTTTACCAAAAATATTACCCAATTTTTCTGAAATAAAAAAAGATTCTAAACCTGTCTGTGTGCATATGCTTGAATGTAACTCATAGCAAATGTTCAAATCAAGCCACCATTAGAGCAACAAGAGACTCTGCTACACACACTCTGGTACAGCCTCCTGGGCAGCTACTGTATGTATGTTTTTCTACATTTATTCAGCATTCAGTGTGTTATAGATTGCAGGGGAAGTCAACACTCATTGTTCTTTGTACCTCACAGGGATTTAATAATGAATGAGATGCCCTCAACAGTTGCAGTGCAGATATTCATTCAGCTGAAAATTCCTAACAGCCTTTTTGTCTAAACCCAAAAGGAAAATATTTTACATATTAAAGTTGCTCCAGTGCAGAATGGCTTTAATAAAATATGTATTTAATGCACCATAAACACAATGCATTAGCTTCAGGAAAAAAAAGACCTTTAGTTCCTGTTTAAGTCAAAGAAATGATCATTTTCTATCTTAATTTGTTTTCGAGCATTTTTGGTTGTCAAAGATTTTCCTACTTTTGTTTCTACTTTGTGTTTTATCTCAATTTTGGCTTTATGGATATTCAGAAAATAAGAGTACATCTAGATTTTTTAAACACCCTATGTAGACAAAGCCTCACATTTTTAGACAAATCCATTATGTTTAATGAATAATAAACTGTCTATGTGACCCATGGTATTGTTGCAAAAACTCCCTGAATCTGTATTTGACTGCCACCAGTCCTTTCATCACGACTAACTTTTCAGTCGTGCAGGCTTCAGTGACATGTTACATAACCAAAGTTAGGATGGGGTGACTTGGAGTGTATTCATCTGTTTTGAAAATTATTATATAACTGTCACAGTCACACCTTCACAGCTGCAAACCGTAAACTCTTCCGCTTCACTTCCAAGGAGAAAGTACACAGATGATCAGCCAAGATATTCTTGTTGTTCATTACTTTCCATCCTTTAACCCTGCAAGGACTGACCTGCAGCACTACACTCAGCACCACTTTGCGGTTCGGCAGTTTCTTCATACATTGTCTTTATGTTCACATCACAGGATAAAAACACAATCAAGAAGCTGCAGCTAATTTAGAGATGTAGAGGTTTTCTTTTCCTTGTTACATTCTTTTAAGAGAATTTAAAGGGTATATAAAGGGTTAATGTTTACTAAGCTGCTTTTAGGTCCACATTTCTGGGTTCTTCCCTTCCCTCCACCTTCCATGTCATTGGTTGGGGCTCAAGTCCTGCAGCCAATGGATGCTCTCCAGGGCCTACATACATTGGCTCTCCATCCAGTATTATATTTCTCTCCTCACCCTTAGACCACCTTGAGAATGCAACAGTCTTTAAGAAATAAGTAATACATTATGTAATAAAAAAAAGCTTTCAAAGAAAACAATTTAAATCATAATTAGTTCTTGAGAATTTGTTAATGGTTATGTCTTTTTCTTTTGGCTTCTCCCTTGAGGGGTTGCCACAGCAGATCATCTGCCTCCATCTCACCCTATTATTAGCATCCTCCTCTGTCACACCAACCGTCTGCACGCCCTCCTTCACTAGACCCATGGAACTCCTCTATGGTCCCTCACTTTTCCTCCTGGCTGGCACCTCCATATTTACTATCCTTTGCCCATTATATCCACCATCCCTCCGCTGTGCATGTTCAGACCATCTCATCCTTGCCATCTCCTCGTTTTTCTCCAAACTGCGTCATTGTGGACCCTTATAAATTTGGGCAGATGACTGAATTTATGCCACGCTGACTCACACAACTCTTGGGGAAACGTGGATGTGGAAGGCATGAATTGGGAATACAGTGAGAGCCCCCCCCCTTTTTGTGTATTTTTTTTCATTGTGTATTTTAGGCTCTTCATGAGATCATGGAACCATACTTGCTGGTCCTATTCTGTAGTTGTTCTCCACTCTTTGTGTGTAATTTATTTGTTTATCCAAGCAAACAAAATATATATATAAGGAGGTTAGGATTTAGATTTTTAAAAAATTACACTGACGATGTCGAGGTCTCAAAAACTCATGTAGGAGATATGATAGACTTGGCACAGGGCTAATGTGCTCTCTTGATAGGTGTGTGGGGATTTAATTAAAACTGAGTTGACTGGTTGCACCAGAAACTGTACTGTACAGCCACTAAACTTTAACTGTGTTGTTTATTACAGACTGTACTCTCTGTCTATCATGTTTTATGGCTCAGCCCCACCAAGATCAGGTGGTTGCCAAGTGATTGCATTTAACTTTTTTTGCTTTTAGCACCAATTACAAATAGTTGTGGTGACCAGCTGGTCACTCAGAGTCTGGGTGTGCAACAACCTCATCTTCTGTGAATTTAGCACAGATAATCACTGTATTATTACAACCTGATTGGGCATATTCATCAACTTGAGTGATAGTGGACTGAGTCCATCTTATTGGTGTTTTATCGCTGTTTGACACAACAAAGTAGGTTTGAAGATGACAGATAACTCCAAGGGATTGCAGACCTGGTCCTCATGTTTGAAGAAACTATTTCAAGGGCAACAAGATCACAAGTTCACTGCACACAGTTGCAATAATTTTGTTTGTGCTGTTGTCTCCAACCACTGTTTCCTGCTGTGACTGTAGCATTAATAATGAGCTCAGCTGGCCTTTCATAATTGCTTCATTTATTTCTCACAGTGCTGTGGTTGAGTCTATCGTTGCTTCTTGAAGAATAAACAAGCAAAAATGCACTACTGATGAGACAGTTTTTTAGCCTATTGTTTTCCATTTCCTCATCTTTATCGTCCTCTATCATTCTTTACTGGCAACTGCTGCGTGACTGATTGATCTGAGAGAAGTCCAGCCCTCTTTTTTTCCCGAAAGTAACCATTTGTGTTAATGATAAGATCCTATTACATATACACTATGGTATAAGTACAAGCTTCCTCATAATCTTAAATATTAACGAAAAGGTCTGGCGTAGGTTTACAAAAACCCACTGCATCTAATATTTGTGGTAATTTCCAAATTAACAAGAGAAATACTGAGATTATGTCCACTGAATGCTCAGTGTTTTGGTTTTTTTGCTATGTATTTAATCACTGATGCATTCAAGTAACTTATTTCTGCACTATTTGGTGAAATGGAGCAACGCCGTTCAGAGATAAATTTATAAAGAAAACCCAATGAGTATTTTTAGGAACGTGGACACAATCAAAGAAAACTACAGAATATGACAGGAAGCATCCACAGAGTTATGAGCTTGACTGAGGACACAAATACCATCTGACAGGCTGCAGTTCTTCATGGTTGGAAGGCCAAGCTTCACAAAAAGAACACAAGAAGACCTAAATCTGAGGTGATGCTAACATTAAACCATTACTTACTTTCATACTTCTGTGTTGACATGAACATGACAAAGGGACCTACCCTTCTCACCATTGTTAGAAATGACCAGCATGTTAAGACAATACAGGTGGACTAAATATGTTACAGTGTAATTAGACAGTAGGTACAGAACAGTAATGGCCCTCTCTGCAAGGCTGCTGTACGCCGCACTCAAGAAGATAATCGGCATGCTGTGAAATCCAGGCGCTGATTTTTGAAAGGAGCTGTCAGCAGAGAAAAACCCCCCATCAAACTGAAGCCATTTCTCAAAACATCTGAAGGCATTTTTACCTGAAAATTGGTCACTTTTTATATATTTTTTGTCCAGGATTTATAAAAACGCAATTCCACATTATCACCGCCTCCTTCCTTGTTCTCCCGCATTTGCTGTCACTATTGTCTCCTGAGATTGGCAACTTGTAGAATAAACTACAATTATTCCAAAGATTAGCATCTGGATGAGTCCTTTTCAGGCATGGCAGACCATATTCAAAGAAATAAATAAAAATGAAGATGGCGTACATTCACCACTAAATGTCTAGCATTCAGTTCCTCTCACATCTCAGTCGCATTGCATTGCACGAGGCCAACTCATTTTCACAGGAAGCTGAAAATACAGCCGTCTGCCAGAACCCTTATCTCACAAGTGGAAAATGCCATTAATGTCCTACTCCGCACCCTGCTGTTAATCACATAGAGAGGAAATGTCTTCTTATGTGCAGAAAACCATCTCTTTTGACAAAAGCAGTAAGCTGTTGTGCATTACTGACTGACATGTCAACATTACAAATTACAGACACTTTCCTGTCCTTTTTAAAATTTCTTGTCAGCCAGCGTGTGGTATTTAATGTTTTAAACACTTAAAACTGTGGTGTCAGCTACCAAACAGCCCCCATCATTGACTTGAAGAAGAACTGTTATCAATAAGGCTGATATCAGTATTTATGTTTTAGCTTGAAGACAGTTCTTGATGTTTCAGATACTGCATCCATGGTGCCATCTAAGCAATAGATGGTAAATTAACTGGCACTTATATTCTACTTTATTTGAGCAGTCATTGCACTTTCCTACTACAAGTTTCATTCACCCATCTACAAATACATTCGTACAAGTGCTTTTTAGCTAACATTCTCACACTTACGTGAATGCATCAGGGGAAAATCAGGGTTCAGTATCTTGCCCAAGGCTACTCTGACATAAAGCTGCAGATCCACAGCCACTGACAAGGTGACAGCTATACGCAGAAGATACTTCTGGATGCTCCCTTGCTTCAGCGGGTAGTCTCACACACTTGATTTGATAGGGTTTTATGCTGGATGCCCTTCCTGATACAACGGCAGGGGAGATTTGTTTCTCTGGCTGTAATTGTCCACCTTTCCCTTGCCAAGCAAATGTGTTAACTACTCCACCACTGGAGGCAGTTGACAAGTTCAGAAGTCAACAGCTATATAGTATATGTATGGCATATGTTCAAGAGGACAGTGGGTGGTTAAAAGGATTTCAAGCTGGACCTGGTGATGATAGTTTTTTTGAGCTCAAGCTGTTTACTTATTTAACAGTTTTTCATTTAATGGTCTAATTAGTATATTGACCTGACATTTGAATATTGATTGCCTATTCTTTAAGAGGATGTAATCAGCTGCAAGTTAGCTGAGTTCAGTTTGGCCTAAAAACTGTCACCAAAAAGGGGAATCAGCCTGCCTGACTCTGTCCACAGGCAACAAAATCTGTCAAACCAACACCAAACTCACTGACTGACTGTGCTGAAGCCTTCCATAAACCAAAGGACAAAAAAGGGTTTGTAGCGTGTTAGCTTAGGTTAGGTGGGTTGTAACTGAATTCCTAGTGCCTTAAAGGTTAAACAAACAAGTTATAACTACAGACAGCATTGGCGATTTATTGTGTGATGTCATGCGCACATTGCTTGACAGTTATCCACCATATTGGAAGTGGTAAAAACAACAGCTGCTGGCAAGAGATGTGTATTCCCCAACTGACTGGTTGCTGGAGACTTCTGGTTCTTGATTGGTGTAAAGAAGGTGGTACACCAAAAAGCTAGCTTCCAAAAAACAAAACAAATCCTGCTCTTCCTCACTTTTTCTGGAACGCGCTACATTTGACATGCGAGTTCCTGGAACGCAGCATTATTTACTTGATTTTACATTGTCACCATGACTGTTAGATGCCCACAAATGATTGACAAGTTGATGTCATGTGGTTAATTGTCACATGTCTGCAAAAGGTCAATAAATGATGGACGTAGCTACTGTGATGTTACTAGTTGGCTTCTGAAGTCCAGTTTTGAAGCCTCAAGAGTACACCCGACATAATCCTATAATCCTCTCTGACACAAGGTAAAGTGACAAAAAAAGCATAAATTGGACTTAACATTTTAATAAAGTTGACCTGAAATGAAATACTCTGCCCCTAAACTCATCAGGAATGTGTTAGCCACCCGGGGGCCATTAAACGAAAGTTTAAAGGGGAGTCCACATAGGAAGCAATTTGCTCGTCAGCATAATGTATTTGCTACCCTGTCATTTGTCAATCAGCAGGATTCTTTGCTCTCACTAGTAGTCACTTGTCTCAAAGTTGTGAAAAGTTTACTTTTGAGTCGCCCACACTTATTCCACCTGTTAATTCTTGATGTCTGTGAATTTCATTGACTTTCTGTGGTCTTCAATTGATATAATAAGTTAGTTGCTGTAGAGGTGCAGGTAGAGGGATGAATCCAACCAGGTTGCTTCCTCTTGTTCCCAGTTTATGCTAAGCTAAGAATAGTGATAGGTATAGTTTCTCTCTCTATATAAATAACACACCTTCACAACACCCCAAAACCATTTTTAAGCAAAAGATGAATGACAGTCACAATGATACTAAATTCTGCATTGTTTATTCATAACAGAAGGGTTATCTTAATTGCATTGTCTCTCTTCAGGCTGTTTGCTGTTACCAGTTTATTGATTGCTGACAGCAGCTGTGACAGTTAACCGATGATGAAATTGCTAACATAATTAGTTTAAACAGACTGATGTTTAATTCAATACGACACCGGCTCTCGCTAATAATAAATACTATTCAGAAAATCAAAGAGGATTTTATGTCAGTTAAAGTAATTATAAAGTAATTTTTTTTAAATGTAAAACAAACTCTTTTGCTTTTTGTCATCACAACGAATGTTCTAAATACAAAAATAACTGCAGAAGCTTGGTATTTTTGTCACTTGACTGTGCTGGTTAGTTTAGATTACTTTTCTGTCAAGGTCAAGACAGATGAAATTATATAGAAGTTAGAGTTTGTTAGTTTTTTTTAAATAATGAGACTAAAACATTGCAAGCTCATTTTCAGTGGGAGTCATTTAAAGATCAAGATTGCACAAAGACTGACAGCATTTTCATTCCTCCCACCAACACCTGGAGTTTTTCTGTCTCCATCAGCACATGAAATAATGACATGCTCGTCATTATCGCGAGTAAACAAGATGATAACTCTGGCTTGCTCTTTCTCTTTCCTCCTTTCCCGATGAATCGTTGTTTCTTGGTAAATAAATAATTGTAACAATCCATGTACAGATGTGCATGTGTTACCTATCTGTCAAAATCAGTCACAAGTAAGCGCCACAAAAATCACAGACAGAATTTAATGCTACACGTTTTCAAAAAAGAAGGAAAAAATGAACTTTCTCTTTGAAGTCAAAACACAGTGGCCGGTTTCATGCTCATTTTACACCTGAATCAGGAGGACAGCAGGGCTGGTTTGAAGCAGCTGTGATGTGATTTTTAGGTAAAGAGAAAATGGCATTCAGCTACAGGGATGCTAGGGAGGGTCACATCTTATGTGAAGGTCTGACATTAGTGCTGTTACATAACTATGACCCCTGGCTCTGCCGCTGCTGACTCTGGTACAGTCAACCCCAACCCGCAACCTTCCTATCTTTGCATAAAATCATTCTGCTTTCACAACTTCTGACATGAGCCCAGCTTTCTGTCCAGACAAGCTCTTGGCACTTGCTGGGATGTTCTTCTGATTGGTTGAAGCTGCAACTGAAACAAGAACAAGCAGGAGAATGGGGCAGAGTTTTCAGAGCCATATTATGGATTTGACTGCAGTGAAACCATAAAAGCTGCATGAACTATGATGTCCAGTCTGCATCCAGCATGGAGTGTTTACACTTTATGTAGGTTTATTTAAGCGATTATGCCTAAAAGGATTACTTTGTGGAAAAGTATTGCAAGGAAAAATATCCATCACAAAGAATTACAAAAATATGACATACATTATAAATAAGTACAGTTTGCTCATACATTATATGTGGTTGCCTGCACAATTCATTTTCTGGTCACATTTCATTGCATTACGTGTTAAGTTATTTTGACTAATATAATTATGTATCAACTTCCTTGTACGGACGCCGGGCAAATGGGAGTCTGTGGATAGACTGAATGTTTTTTAGTCACAAGGGTGTGAGGCCGAGTTTCAGTTGAAGCTTTGAATTCGCTCCTCGTGTGCAATTTTGTGCATCCCTGACCAACTGGCATGGATTACCTGCCTTGTTTACGAATTTGATTGGACAGTTCGACGTCATTCACACCAGGAAACATGCCTAAGATGCATGCTGTGGACTGTACTGCTATAGTCTGTAAAATAGAAATACATATTTTTATTTAAGTCATGGTAGCTTTTAAATCTTTTGAATCACATTTGGGGCCACAGAAGGCCATTAGGAGAACATTGTCTTAATCTGATTAATATAAATCTGTCAAAATGAATTGCCATACACTGGTTGGGATTCTACCAACAGTAAGAGGAGAGAAAGTTGATTGAAGAAAAAAACTTGTCTGCATTTAAATTCACAATAGATACAGGTAAATACATAAATATATAAAAGCAATGTCTGGCAGTTGTGCAGACTAGACTAGAGTGAAGGGCAAAATTCATGTAGCAGTAGTCTAGTAGAGGCTACTTTCAAAGTTGGTCTTGTGTTGAAGTGTTCATGTTTATTTAGATAGTTGCAGATATTTGTGTTTAATATTTTCCTTAATTGCAAAGGTTTAAGAAAGTGTTGCTGTTGATTTGAGATTAGGGTTTGTTTGTTTTGGAGTTTTTTAATCCATAAGATTCTTCACATTGTTTGACTCCTCACACTAAAATCAGATAAGAGATGAGGAGCAAGACTGGACTGTTTATACAAATGAAGGTAGGGAAATGGAAAGAAGAGCGTAACTCCTTACACAGCTGAACAAAAATGAATAAAAATCTAATTAGAAGCAAAACTATGAACCAAAAAATATCTAAAGGATCACAATTGAGTACCTGGAAACAAAAAACAACAAAACGTAACTACAAGAAACACCAAATCTGAAAATCCAGGACCATTACAGCTACTGAGTTTATATTAACCTAATATACTGTAGCTAGCTACAGATTCAGAGACTATTATATGTCCCTTATCTTTACTAGCTTTCCAAAACCTTACTGTTATTTCGATTTTCATCTTTGTTTTTGTCCAAAATATTCTCAGTGACAGCTATCGACTTACTGGTAACTAACCTCTTAAGTCCTCTTTTCCGTGGAACCCTGGATGGTACACTTGATTGCATCACCTGGGAGAA
The DNA here is from genome assembly GCA_015106755.1 of Etia nguti. Lineage (NCBI taxonomy): Eukaryota > Metazoa > Chordata > Actinopteri > Cichliformes > Cichlidae > Etia > Etia nguti. The sequence goes on from VUQG01043730.1 coordinate 32,121, forward strand.
CAGCTATACTGATCACTTTATTAGAGTTAAATGAAGCTGGACCCGAGGTGCCTCTGCAGTTGTTTGCTTTTGGGAGCTGAAGGAGCATTTAGATCCATGCTTGGCTAATTATATCATTCTTAACAAGCAGACAGGCCTATGTGTGTCGTCACATATGAGACTTTTGCTGATTAAAGTATCTGGTGTCAGTGGGTCTGTGTGAAGTCAGACATAATATATGACTAATGAGGAGGTTTGCCAGAATCATTTGATAGAAGAGCTCTGCAGCAGCACGATCAAAAGAGGCATTCACGGCCATGAAACATCAAAAACCATGCATCAGAGGAGACAGAAGGCTTTGCAATCAATTTAACCAAACCAAACCTTATACCTGAAGCTAATAACTCACTGTCTCCATTCAAGACTGTGGCTGCAGGAAGAATTTTAAATCAGTTTTACAGCATCTCATGTCTGTATGCTCTTCTCTAATTCTTTTTTGCAGGAGTCAGTGATTTGGACAGGTAGCGCTGGTTTCACTACTAATATTGTTAGAATTAATATCCAGCTTAATTTAAATTGGTCTTGATGTATGTTTTGTTCTCCTTACCTATTCTAATCTTTCTCCAGTGTCACAGTGCATTGAGATCAAAACTAAAAAAGCAACACCAGCTTTTACAACAGTGGACAACAGAGCTGCAGGGAATCTCTGTCATATGTCAACCTTGGAAACTCAACTCCACTTTGACAGCCAAAAATAAATAAAGAAAAAGTTTGTGTATGTGTGTTTAACATTCTTGCCACATTTTATCACAGTTCTAATTTACACATTTTTGAATTAAGCGATCACTTCTGGTGTGGAAACCGAGAGTGCTGAGTAGGGACTTAACATCTAGCAGTAAAATATGCTTACACATTCTTCAAGGTCAACAAAATCTGACATTCAGTGACAAGTGGAGCACCACATACCAGAGTGACAGGGAAAACCTGCACGCAAACAAGCTGCTCTCAGCTCTGCCCTCTGGGAGATTGGTATAAATACAGTCTTTTTCTCCACTTTTGCTCTTTTTCACTTTTACCGTATGTAAATGGGTGAAATGGGTGTCGCATCACAGCCTTCATAACATAATTTCAGTTGTGCCCTTTTCTCTAGAAAGCTCCGCTGAGAGCCTTGGAAATGTTTCTGACTTCAGGATGGATTAAGATCAAATATGCAGTGCTGCTCTTGTGTCACTTGTGATTAGGTGTCCTCCAAGAAGATCTGCAGGAAAATTTGCCAGGCCCTTCTGTACACTGAACACCCCAGCCATGTTGTGAAGCACCTCATTGGTTAGATAATCGGTCCAGATATGAGCTGATGTGACTGAAATCCATACACACCGCTGATTTAATTTAATATCAGTAACAAAGAATATATGAACTATTTCTAGGCAGTGAATAATGATGTACTAACTGCTAGGATTACGAATAAAAACAAGAAAACCCATATGACACAGTCATATTTTTATTGCTTCACCCAAGAATAACCTTGTTAAATGGACACTGAGTCTTGAGCTTTTTTATAAGGATTCAGATTTTGATGAAGCTTCCTATAACCATAGATAAGAAACTTTTGCATTCAAAAAAGAGGATCTAAGCATCACCTTTTCAGCCACTGAGAACCTTTTTCCCCCAAAAAACAACAATCAGCAATATTAAAGCTACTGAATGGCACTGCACTCTAATCCCGGATAAGCCCCCATCAGTCACAAACCGATCATGACAAACAGTGGAGGCAACTTCATATTAAATTAAAAAGAAGACGACATGGGACAGAAGTGTGAGATTATGAGTTTGAAATTAGTGAAATGGGGCAAAATTGCAATCCAAATATCAAACAAAATACCCGGGCTGCCAAGCACCAGAAACTGAGCTCCAAAAAATGAATTTAAAAGGATCGCCCAAGTGTTGCTGAAGTATGAAGTAGTCATATTTATTTTAAAATGCACAAACAGCAGACAGACAGGGAGGCAGTTAGTAATTGAATTTTCTAATTTCCCACTGCAGATCAGAGAGGGCTGTCAAGTGTGTTCTCATAGGAAGAGCCAATTAAAATCAAATAATGGCTTCATAATACATGATTAGCCTAAAACAGCACCACACCTCTGAGTTCTTAATGTGAAGTGGATCTGATGCAAAAGAAAGGTGAATAATACAAATCCAATCCCCCATGTGGAAACCAGAGGGTGGATTTTCTTTAAATACTATTTGCTCAAAGGCCTCTTCAGGTCACTCAGGGACTTAAAAGAGGCCTGGTTCCGGCTACTAGAACAATGAGCACCGCTGGAGAGAGATTGCATAACCAGTGACATCTCTGAGTGGCTGATACATAATCACGACAACTGTCCTGCTGTGCTGCTGATACAGTAGATATTAGAGAAGACGAGTGGACAGGCGAGACAGAGGATCATAGGTCAGGACTGTCTATGTCAGAGATTTTTTTTTGTTATTTTTAAAATGCTGCATTTTATTAAAAAAATGTGCAAACCAAACAGCAAATTTGCTGTGAGAGAGGAAATGCCACAACCTTTAGTTTGTGTGCCATTACAAAAACCATGAAATTACGCAAATATTTTACTTCTAATTTGCATTGAACACACTTTACTGTAATCTGTCAGAACAGATAATATTAAAGCCTGTCCGCTATGATTTAACAAGTCCTGGTTTTGAAAGTGGCCAACTCAGATTATCGCAACTTGCCTTTAGACAAAGAATCTGTACCCACGGCCAAATATGGATGCATTTCTGATCTCACATGTGTTGCTGTCAGCCCTGCTCTAACATGCAAAAGCAGTGAATAATGCCTCAGACATTTAAAAAGGTTTAAATAGGCTTCCTACAGTTCCAAAGTGGAAACTTAACCTTTGTTCTTGAATTAACTTCTGTGTTTATTTGACCTTTCACTCACTCATAAGATTTCTAATATGGAAAGAATGATATTTAAAAGCGTGGCTCTGGAAGTCTGGAAGTCTTCTTCTGCACAATTCATGGTACCTGTTGTATTTTCCATTCTCAGTATTCAAACCTCATGCAATAAATTTCAGTCCAATATACTGATGTTTAAACAATGTCAGACAGACTCTACAACACAACTAAAGCACAAGCCTAAACCTTTTTTTTTCTTCTTTTTTTTTTTTAAGATAAACCATATTATAAGTTCAACTAACTACACTCAATAATCCTTATGACAGTAAAATACAAATCTGTTAAGGAAGGAAAAAAACACATTTTAATGACATTTTTCTAACAATAAAATAAATATGTTGAATTTAATTGGCCCAATCAGAATCATATATCATTTGACTTACAAATGGAGTGTGGAAAACACAGAGTGAACCATTCATGCTGATGTGCAGTCCTGTGCCTCTGTACAGATGGTACTATATGAAAAGTGGAACCAACTGCATCAAATACAGTATCAAATACAAAAGTGGCAAAACAAGTATTCAGACCCGCTACTGAAGAATAAATTCCATTGAAGTAGCAGTAGAAAAACTGGCATAGTCTTTAGCTATTTTAACCTAAAGTGAAAATATCCGTTAAGTATAACTGAATCATAATTATTTATCACTGCTGGGAAGAGGATTTATTCTGGCAAACCTACTTTCAGTCTTTTTTAAAATTGTACTTGTATGAACTTTAACATTTACAGTGGCTTGCAAAAGTATTCGGCCCCCTTGAACTTTTCCACATTTTGTCACATTACAGCCACAAACATGAATCAATTTTATTGGAATTCCACGTGAAAGACCAACACAAAGTGGTGTACACGTGAGAAGTGGAACGAAAATCATACATGATTCCAAACATTTTTTACAAATAAATAACTGCAAAGTGGGGTGTGCGTAATTATTCAGCCCCCTTTGGTCTGAGTGCAGTCAGTTGCCCATAGACATTGCCTGATGAGTGCTAATGACTAAATAGAGTGCAACTGTGTGTAATCTAATGTCAGTACAAATACAGCTGCTCTGTGACGGCCTCAGAGGTTGTCTAAG
>VUQG01043736.1:12518-26892 GCA_015106755.1 Etia nguti
GCCCCCCCCCCCCCTGTCTTCATCTGCAATTCAAAGTAGGTCCAGCGTGCAAATGATGTGTGCTCAAAAAAATTCCCAATTAATTTTACTCAGTGTGTGTAAAATATGGGGCCACTGCACAAGTGTTCTGTGTTGAAAGAGTGGAGTTAAATTACTAGGAAGTGGGCTGATGATGCTGGCCTGCCACTGCATACCCCTGAGCGTATGGCAGTGTTAGCATTTCAAATTGAGTTACACGCTAAACAAGCAAAGCAGTGTGCGAGTGCTACCTCATCTGTTTATAGCAGGGCCTGCCTTGTTTGTTCTCTTTATGTCTGTGCGTGTTTGGGTATAGATGAGTGTGTATGTGTGTATCTGCTTCTGATTCTTTGTCTTAGTAATATGAAATCAAATTACATTCCTCTATGTGTGTGTGTGTGTGTGTGTGTATTAGAGAGAGTGTGTGGAGGTTTCTGTGTGTGCTTTTCTCTGTTTCTCTTTTTCAGGAGTTTGTCTATGGGGCTAAACACTCATCATGTAAATCAGTGAGCTATTAGAGGAGCTGGCTCCTCTTTCCTCTGCTTTCTTATGAAGATGAATAAGAACCAAGCCAGTGATAAAGGAGAGGAGAGGAAATGAAATGAACTCTGTGATTAAAGTGCTCTGCTATTTGGGCCTCTTGGTGCAGTATTCTTATCTTGTGTGTGTGTGTGTGTGTGTGTGTGTGCATGTTCACATAATTTGCATGCCTTTCAGCTCCAGCTTATTTTAATTTGGTAGTTTCAGTCATTTGCTTGTTTTTTCCCCCTTTTTTTTAAGCTGACGTTTAAGTTGTGAAGACATCAGGCACATGCACTCTGAACAGAAGTGCGTGTGTGAATCTTCATACATTGTGCCGTCATCCAAAAGTTCCTGCAAGTTGTGAAACCATTAAACTGCTATTCCGCAAGATCCATCATATATTGGCTTCAGAGAATGAACTTCACTTATATGAGGTTTTAAGTGACTTATGGTTATTGCAAATGTACAGTTTACTATATGCACGAGTGCACGTGCACATGCATGTATATGACTTTAATTGGCCTGAAGCACCCAGGCTTGTAATATTGCCTTATCTGTTTCATGCTGCCTAAATCTCTGTTCATATACTTTTTTTTTTTTATTAAAGATAACTTCATTTGTATGTATGAGTTTAGTGGCAGGTGAATTAGTTTGGTGCTGCTTGCACATTGCAGCTCAGGTTGCCTGATTGCAGCATAATTACCATAAATCAAATTTACATTTGTCATGTAATTTAGTTCTCATTTTGGTATTGCCTAATTAATTTTAGCGTCCACCCTGAATAAGATTTATTGTCATACAGATTAATAATTGGAACACACACACACACACGCACGTACACACGCGTGTAGCTCCCCCGAATGTGTCAGGGGAGTTATCATAATATCATGAGTGTAACTATTTAACAATTAAGATGCAGTATACAGTATCACTCCTCATTTTTCTTTATACAGCTCCACAATCCTTCATTTGCTTTCATTATTGCGTCAGTTTGTGTTGCACTTTCCACAGTTTCACAACTTGCAGTCATTTGCTGCCGTTTGCAGCCAAGTGTTTGTAAGTTTTCCATACAAACTACGAGCAACTGCGACAGCCTGCCAGCAAACAAAACAATCATGTGGAGGTTTTAAGGGCAGCACCGAATACCTCATTGTGAGCGGTTTCACATTAGTGACAGCCAGCAATCTCCTGAAACCACTCCTCACCACCTGGTTGGGGAATACACACTTTCCTGTAGCAACCGCCCGTTGCCTCTGACTGGTCTCTAGGCATGCGTGAGTGTGGCTTTAGCAGTTGGTTTCACACCGACTGCCATGACCCACTTGCAACGTGTTAGGGAATGCACATTTTTCCCGGTGGTTGCCAGATGGTCGCTAACTGGTCTCGAGGCCCATGTGACTGATGCCTTAATAAAAGTTATAAAGTGCCCCATTTGTATTGTTTTTGTTTTGTTTAATTGGCTTCAAAATGTGAGGAAGAACAATAAACAAAGCACCTGTTATTGAAGCAGGCAATAAGATGATTAGATTGTCGTAACAGGCTATGGATGCATTCTGAGCTGTGAAATTATGAAGTCAGACAACCCGCAGCTCATTTGAATGTGATCTTTTGGGAAAGTGGGAGGAACATGGGGAGAACATGCAAACTCCACTCGGGCCAGATGGTGGATTCAAACCCTGCACATTCTCGCTGTGAGGGAGCGGTGCTAACCAGCTTACCAATGCGCTGCCCTGATTCAAGCTCATTATTGTCATTTTTAATAATTATTATTTGTTTATTTATTTTTTACATCAGCTGACCTTTGATAAAACCAGCTGTGGGGTCCTGAGGTGCACAGCACAATATTAGCAAAATATATTTGTGACTGTGACACCCCAAGATGCCACTAATAACCCACTCGCCTCCCTTGTTGGGTTTCTCGTAACATTTATTGAGGATGTTGCCTGAGTGCGTTTTTAATTGCATTTTAAGCACCGCCGCACTTGTAAAGATGCAAATGGCTGGATATCGTTTTTTTATGAGAGCAAACCGAGTGAAGGAAATGGCAAAAAAACAGAGAGTGAAGTTTTATCACGCTACAGGCTATTCAGCCTGTTCTAGCATGTTGTGTGCAAGAACGACAGCATCATGAATTATTCAAAATGCCGTTGTGTGCTCCCTTACTGTCCTCTTGAGAGGAGAAACGCATGGGGCTGTGGTCAGTGTGTCCATGCATGCTTCATGTTTAGTGCTGCAAATTAAAGCTGAGCCATGCTTCGAAGACAGGAAGCCAAAATGCAAGATTTAGATGAAAACCATCTATCACTGTGCTTTAGAAAACTCAGCCCAAAGGAGCCAGATTGAAGTGTTTTCTGTGCATACTTGTGCATCCGTGCATCTTGACTAAATCAGTGCAGGAACATTTGACTTGGAGCAGGATGATGCATGCTATCAGAATGCTAAGCAGCACTTTTAAACAGTCTTAATGTTGAGAAGTTGTACGGCAATAAATTCAGTTTGACACTGTGCACTGCTTCCCTGGGCTAAGGCTGCCACTGATGAACAGGTATACGCAGACTTTGGGTGTAAATACTGATGGCCTTGCTTGCAAATACAGGTTTCTTCTCCACTTTATCTCCCCTGCTCTGTCCATCTGTAGCAGAGGGAAGGGATAAGGAGAGAGGAAGATAAAAGAAAGTAAGGAGAGAATTCGTGTAGATTAAAAAAAAAAGGACAAAGGAAATTTTAAAAAAAGAAATCAAAGGAAACAAGTAAAGGAGAAGCCAATGTGAAGGGAAGCGAGGGGCCAAAGAACTGACAAGTGGATGAAAAGAAGAGTGGACAGAATCAGTAGATGAAGAGAGGAAGCGGGCAAGAGTTCAGTGGTGATAGAAATGGATAAAATATAGAGGTAAAGGAGATGTGAAAGTGCAGGGTTTGGACAGAAGAGCAAAAGAGAAATTGAAGATAAACAGCAGGAAAGATATGGAATAGGTGAGGGAAGTGTGAGGCGGTGAGATGACTAGACAACAGAGGATAAGAACAGTAAAGGTAAAGAAGAGAAATCTGTCACATCCACTTGAAGTTCATATCATGCTCCCAGTTTCCGGGTTAACCTAATCCACATCAGCTAGAAAACCTCCACAGCAACCTTCACATGTCTGTTGTCTTCAACTCATTTTTCTTTCTTTTTTTCCTTCTTTATTTTTGTCTCTCCACAAGACATGGCTTTGAGCTTCTTATCTAGCATGCTGAAACACTTTCAAACATCTTTCCAGTTGGTGCGAATGCTAAATTGGTCCCAATGGTTGCGGATGATCAAAAATATAAAAGATTCAAAGTTCTTAAAAAACTGCGGTTACATAGCCTGGAAGCTGCTGCGTTTGATGCTGATGTCTGTGCTCACATCACCGAGCAGTCTATATAATATTAATCCTGATAAGCTGCACAATGTAAAGGTAAGGAGGTGCGTGCACGTAGTGTAACTGTAGTTCCTGAATTCTTTGCACACACATAAGTAGTCTGCATGCAAACAGCCAGCAGTAAAGGTGTCACACAGTTTAGGCAGTTCAGAGTGGAGAATATGACATTAATATTCATATATAACTATTCTAGTACCACAGCAATACGGCACAGTTCTCCTTAAGGTCACAGCAAGCTCTTCAAAGCAAATGGATTTGTAAGTACTTTAACATATTTCATAAAGCTCTTTAAAAAGCCTGTTTGTGTGCGCGTGTGTGTGTGTGTGCACTCACGCAGTCCATATTGTCCTTTCTGAATAATAAAACCCTTTAACTGAGCCACTCCAGTGTGGATATCTATAGAATATCTCATCTGAAACTGTAGAAACAGACATGCTCTACACACATTTAAACGGCTGTGGGCTGCTGGCTTAACCTTTCATTTGCTATAGTCTCTTCCAGCACGGTGGCTCCCTTGTGTGTTAGCCGAGAACCTGGTGTGACAGTTTGGCCCCATGGTTACGTCCCCATAGCTGATATCCCTTAATAATCTTCCTCCCACTTCCATTCAGCCGTTAACTGGAAGCACGTGTCCGTCATGAATGTGTGCGCGTGTGTATCTGTGTGTGTGTGTGTGTGTAGCGATAGAGATAAGAGGAGCGAACGTGTTGTGTGACGGCACGTAAGACTAATCACAAATATGCAGTATTCACAGATTTTAACTGGGATTTAAATTTTTTATATGACTGAAATATTGAAGCCCCTCCACCTGCCTGCAGCATATATATTCTCCAACCTCTTCTCACCTCCTGCTGTTCTTCTTCTTCTTTTTATTTTTTTATTTTTTAAATTCTGGACAGGTCTGCAGATTTCTCTTTATATATCTCTTTACCTCCCCCCATCTCCTTCCTCTTTTGCCTTCACTCCTCCCTGTCCTCCTCCTCCTCTCCATATCCTGTCTATCATCGCTGCCTTCCGTGACTTAAGTAATCTCTCTCTTTACTATGTCCACCCATTCTCTCTCATCTTCTATCCATCATTTCAATCTATTCTCTTGCTTGAGCTTGTTTCATTCTCTCTGTTCCTATCAGCCCCCCTTACCCGGCACCTTTTTTCTCCTCCTCTCTCCCTTGTCCATACATCTGTTGCCCCCCCCCCTCTCTCTCTCTCTCTCTCTCACACACACCTTCTTTCTGTCTCTCTCCATCGCGCCCTCTCTCGCTGTCTGTTCTTCCATGAAATTAAAGCGCTCTAAGCTGCTGTTTAATCAGAGCCTGTTTGGGAAAGTGCTGCGATGACAGAAACCGTCCATCCCCAAGTGCTGTGTCTATGTATGCATGTGTGTGCTATATAGTGTATGTGTATGTGTGCGCGTGCGTGTCTTCGTGAACATAATTCCAGATAATAAATAAAGATGAAAAGCAGAAGGATGCGTGTGTCTGAATTCCAGCCGGGTTTTTTTGGGTGAACGTGTATGTGTGGCGAAAGATATGTGCTTAGATGGCCGTTAATCCATAAATAATCAGCATTAGCAGGTGGTGTAGCCTGATAAAGGGATGATTAACTAAAAATCAGGTAGTATGTTTACTGTGTGGGTTGTATAAATGATCAACAAAGCCAATTAAATACAATTCCACACTGCAAAACAGCAGTTAACAGTAGTTGACTGATTTACATGGACGATATGAGGAGGGGAAAAAAAGGGGGGAAAAAGCCAAAAGGATGGTGCCTGGGAGGTAGTGCAATGAATGACTTCACTGACTGCAATGCACTGTAATGTTCCTTAAAGTTTTCTGGGAAAATGAACATGGTTAAAAAAGACTGATACCACTGTTGACTGTTAATTATAACCAGTAGGTAACGGCACAGCTTAGCACGGCGATTGGTAGGCGGCAGCAGCTAACCACAAACAGAATCGTTACCACTTCTTTAAAGTGCAAAAAGGTTTGCAGGTTTTTTGGAACTTGCAATTTTACATTTTACAACTTTTGCTGCAATTAATTATAAGCAGTCAATATATGAATACTGAACCTTGTCAGCCAAGAAATACTTACACTTTTTACAGTTTTGTTTCCTTATAGCTTAAACTTACAGGGTAAAATGTGTAAAACAGTGAGGCCCGAGGCACTAGTAGGTGGATTTGGAGACTCTGAAGAGAGCCAGGATAGCTATTTCCCCCTGCTTTCAGTCTTTGCATTAATCTTAGCTAAAGCCTTCTGTGCTGTTGGCTCAGATAAACCACAGGGCTGGGATAGGTGTGTATTCACATTGTGTTTATGCAAGTCTTCACATTTCAAAAAAATATCTTTAGAAGCATCTACAGTGGAGCGAATGTTCAAGAGCATTACAAAATGTGCAAAACCGGTAAAAAAAAAATGGATGGGAACAAACAACTGCATCAAACAAACAGACAATACATTAGTCACGTGCTGTTGCTATGTGGATAGCATATGCTCTCACTATAGTTATGCAAAGGGGCACACCTAGCCACCGAGGCATAGAGGCAGGCATACATGATCAACATGTTTCTTGCTGGTCATCCACGTCATCTGTGATTTATTTCTTTCCAAAACCGAGTGCTGCACCTTTCCTCTCAATGAAGCACTTTGCAAGACGGGACAAAATGAAACATTATCAACATGATTGCGACAAACACATTTTGGCAAACAAATGTCATGTCGCTTGTGATATATACGCTGCCCCCTTTCCCAGAACAATCTGTGTGTGCTTCCTGAGAGTGGTGAACACTCCCCTCCCCAGCCCGCAGTCAACACGCTCAGTGTATAAAATCACAATGATAGCTGTGATAGAGCCAACAGCCATTCTTCATCACTATGTTCCAATCAATCCGGGATGTGTTCCACACACGACCTGGAGATGGCAGTGGAGTTACAGCTCTGTGATGGACTGCTGGGATTGTTCGTGTGCTTATGCTCAGGTGTGTGTTTGTGGCTGCAAAAATACGCTGGTGTGTGATAAAGAGAGAGAGAGAGAGAGAGAGGGTGCACAGGAGCGATCAAGCGGGAAAAAAACACCAGTGAAAGGAATTTTACCTGTGCTCCCTCGCACATTGTTTTACAGACATTGGAGGGGAAAAATTGTCTATTCTAAATCTTGTTCATGCCACCATTTGTCTCTATAATCCATGGCAGAACAATAGGCTGATGTGATCAAACAGTATCAGCTTGTTCCCTGGTTATTAAACGTCATGTCTGACCCAGATTTCCACACAGCAGTTACTGTCACACTCACTCTTTCCTCGAGTTGGATAGCTATAATAAAATTGAGTAACATAAAAAAGGAATGACACGCAATTTTATTTCGCCGTGGCTTTAACAAGGCAGCCAGTGTTACTGTCAAACCTTCTACTCAAACCAAAATTAGCAATTTATCATTGTCCAATAGGGGATTGTGGTTCACTCCATTCCTTCTACTGGCTTTCTAAGCACATGTTTTACCTGGTTGTCTTTGTTTTTTGCCTGCCTGTTATCACCAGTTGCTTTTAATCTTTTTCAGCAGATGTGACTCTTGCTTTTTCCTGACACATCTCTTCTTTTACAGCCTTGCTTTCAGTTATGTGGCTCACTTTGACAGCACAGTATCCATAATTTCTGTGCACCAAACGTGCGAGCGTGACCGTCTGAATATGTGACACACAGCCATCGGCTCACGTGATGAAGAGCCACTCACGTGCGTTCCTTGGTGCTCTTCTCTTTTCCGTGCCTTCGGGTCCCGCACCTCATCCATCTCCCTCCTCTCTTACTCCTTTCCACACTCAACCTCTCAATTTTTCACTTGGCCTTTGCGTCCAGCCCTCTGGCCCCTCTCCCCTCCGCCACGGCTCTCATTACCTCTCTGTGTCTTCCTCAATGACATCTAGTGACTAGCTATCAGATCCTGACACTTTGATACCCTCCTACTGCTCTGTTGTGCTCTTCTTGCTTTCACTCTTTGTCACTCACTCCGTCTCCTCCCCTTTTGTTCTTGCTTTCTAATTTCCTATTGACCTTTCAATCCATACATCCCATCGCTGTATGTTGGTAAAGCTATGCAAGACAAATAGTCTTATTGCCTGTTATGGTCACTGAGTGTTTATAGTTCTTAGATAGATACAGCACACTGGTCTAGAGCACACATGCCACATATTTTACCATATTCATATTTCTGAATCAGCAGCCTTCTTGTTCATTACTTTATTGCTTAATTTGGATCAATTTATGTCTATTGTTTCATGTTGGCTTCTATTAAAATGGTGGTAGGAGAGAGAGAGAAAGACAGTAATTTTCCCATGCACATGCGCACACACATACTGTATGGACACTAATCACTCACCCACTGGGACCTTCAGCCGCAAGTCACAAGAGGATGAAGACCTCATTATATTCAATATACTGGACTCTCTTCATGATGTCAAGGATCTGCACATGTACTGTATTCCTGTCCATGCTTCTCATATCACTGTGGCCTATAGTGATGGTGCTAATCCTCTTCTGCTGCTCTTGCCTATCTGCCTCCTCCTCATCTAGCCCACGTCTCCTAGATTGGCATGTCCACCGAGTAAGTCTCTTCACAGCCGTGGCCTAAAAGGGTTTTTTTTTTCCCCAGTGATGAGAACCTCAGAAAGAAGGAGTCTCATTATTTTCAGAAGATGGGACCTGCTTTTGGATGTTTCACACAACTGTGAGAATAAATGATTGTTTCAGCCCTTGAAATAGCTCTTACCAGATTTTAACAATATCTTGGGTTTTAATGACGGAGCTGTGAGATGATGTGAGTTTTATCATAAAATGCAGGATCTTGTTTGCACTTTTGATTGGCTTTGTTACAAAGTGCAAAATCTCAAAATGAATACTGTCATTTGCATGTACAATCAACTATATATGAGTAAACAGTTAATTTAATACTTGTGTATTTACTGAGAACAACAGGCTGAACAGTACTTCCCTGCAGAGAAAATCCTGGCGTGTCCCTGAGAGAATCTGTTGTAGGAAAAGCAGATCCTGAACCAGCCTGTTTGCGATCCCAAACCTTGAATGCCAACACTTCTAAAACCTTTGCCTCAAGATTATGTCACTCATCCAGTTGTAAAAACACCTGTGAATTTCATTCAATAGTCCCTAGTATTGAGTTCAATCCGTTTCATAGTCCATGACAGAACATAATACATTCTGTGGACAGACTTTTATAAAAGGTCTGAGTCCTGTTACATCTCAGGAACATCACACCAACAGTCAAGCGTGGTGGTGGTGTGATGGTGTGACATTTTCAGTTATGCGAGTAAATAATAGTATCTGACATACACTCACCATCCTCTTTGTTATAGGCACACCTTTTAAACTGCATGTTAATGCAAATAATCTAATCTAATCTGATAATCACATGGTAGCAACTCGGTGTATTTAGGCATGTAGACATGTTCAAGATGACCTGCTGAAGTGACTTTGAATGCAGCATGGTTTAGTTAGTATTTCAGAAACTGCTCCTGGGATTTTCCCAACAGCTATCTCTACGGTTTACAGAGAATGGTCTGAAAATGTCCAGTGAGTGGCAGTTCTCCGAACAGTTGCCAGACTGCTTTAATCTGATAGCAAGGCAACAGTACCTCAAATAACCATTTGTTACAATCGAGCAAAACAGCATCTCTGAATGCATAATACATTAAGTCTTGAAATAGATAGACCACAGGAGCAGAAGACCACACTGGGTGGCATTCCTGCCAGCTAAGAAGAGAAAACTGAAACTTAAACTCACTCACTCACCAAAATTGGAAATTTCGATGCTAGGGTCCTAAGTTTTTGTAAACAACATGAAATCATGGATTCAACCTGCTTTGCATAAATGGTTGGTGGTGTAATGATCTGGGGGATATTTTCTTGGAATAATTTAGGCCACAGCCTACCTGACCAAGTCCATCACCACAGTGTACCCATTTTCTGATTTCAGCATCCAGCAGAATAATTAATCATAGCACAAAGTTCCTCTGAAACTGTTTTCTTGAAAATGACAATGACTTCACTGCACTGTGGTGGGACTAAAGACTCACATGATGGATGTGCAGCTGACAGCAGCAGCAGCTGTGTGATGCTGTCATGTCATTATGGACCAAAATCTCTGAGGAATGTTTCCAGCATCTTGTTGAATCTATGCTGCAACAAGCAAAACAAGATCCAACCAGGTATGTACACATGTACAGTATCTAACAAAGTTGCCAGTGAGTGTAAGTCCTATAACACTCATGTATAACCATAAACATTTGATCACCCACCGTGTGTTATACTGTTCTATATGTGACACTGTGGTCAAGAGGACTGTTGCAACAGCGATGTCTGCAGAATTCTAACATGGGCCTATTTCAGGAGCCATGTTTAATTTTAAATATAAATTACATCTATCCATCTATCCATTATGGCTTAAACAGGTGCAAGGGTGTCTTTTACTGTTTTCTCATGCTCCCTTAGATCCATAATGACTGACTTATTTATTCATTTTTTGGTACGTTACAGATTCACATGCACACTTTTTCCCTTTTTTTGATTGCCTATAGACTGTATCCCAACATGTGAGCTGCAGCTATTCAAATACTCTCTATTCCTGGCAGCCTATGAAGTAATTGGCTTTGTGAAGTATGAAAGCATGAAACGAGATCAGTATTCTGTTTTTCTGTACGTCAGATTCTCCAAATCTTTTTCCTCGTGTAACTTTTCTCTGTTTTGTTGTGGTTGATATAATAATCTGATGTCATGCTCCTTCTAACTGGAGGTTAGTTGAGTTGATCTTGGTTGACTTCAGGTAATACACCCTGTATTCTTTTTAGTTTTGAGACTGCTGCCCTGATTTGGTCAGAAAATTTCAGGTCAGGATCGAGCGAGCATAAGGCTAAAGTTTTCTATACTGTCAATTTTTTAGTGAGGGGCACCACGGGGACTTAGTTATCAAGGCTAACCGCATCCGACTGTTACAGCAAGAAAGTCCCATGGATGTTCTCCTGTGATCTGGTTTCCTCCCACAGTTCAAAAACATGCAGATCAGGTGAAATAGAAGACTAAATGTGCTTGGTGTTAATCCTATGATAGACTGGTGACCTTCTTTCCATTTGTGCATGCAGGGATAGTCTTCATCCCTCTGTGACTCTGAATAGGAATAGGCAGGTATAGAAGATGGATGGATGAAAGCTGCCAAACACCTTTTCAAGGTTATTTAACAATTTCTCCATTATTTCGTCAATATACTTCCAGGATTATCTACAAACCTCCTGTGCATGCAAGGAGCCACACACAAAAAAAGTGTGTGTTGATTCTGGCTGACTGGCTGACTACATTCTTTCTCTCCATGTTCCTCGCACTATGTCATTGATAAAAGGTTTCCAACCATAGCCAAACATTCAATATATATATATCCAGCATGGGCCTGCTGAGGAAGGTTTAACCCAGCAGATGACATTCAGTACAGTGCTATAATCATTGCCTCCTAATGAATTAAATAGCCCTGACATTTCACAGCGCAGTGCTTGTCCTTTTCCTGCAACTGCTCTGGTGTTGTAGCCCTCCTTGGATGCATTCTGTTGCTCTCTCATTACTTCTCCTGCATTGCTTTTCCATGTGCCTTTTGGCCTCTTGCTTTGTCCCCTTCTCTACCTGCTCCCTTCAGCTCTATGCACCTCGCTTTCTCCCCTCACTCCTGCTTTCTCTTCCTCTCATCCGTCCGCTCATCGGTATGCCACTGCACGCCCTGCTGTCTGTGCAGGCAGAGCTGAGAGAGAACGGGAGAGGGAGGGAGTCACTGTTTAGCAGCCGAGACAGCATCCAGCTGGAGGGTCACGACCCTAAATGACCATCCGCACACACACACACAGAGGCACGTGTACAATAAGTCATACACCCACACTTCCCTGATGGCAGGAGCAATAGGTCATATGCCAACAATGTAGGAAGAGAGAAACAGACAAAAGGAGGGAAAGCAAGGAAACGAGAGAGAAAGGATTTAGGAATGAGGTGGAGGTGTGCTAAGCCATAATTGTCCTGTGGTTTGGAGAAAGGACGGCATGGTAGGATAAAGACGCAAGGAAAAAAAGAAAAAGTAAAGGTGGAGGCATAGCTGGCTGTAGACGAGTGCTTTTGCAATCGTCAAAAAGTTTCTTTTGTCCTGGAATACAAATGAGGCTGGATGAATGCCTGGCTGTACTGTTATGGAGAAGAGCATCTCAAAGGCATATAATGATAATGGCAATCAATAATACAGTTATGATTTCAAAAGGCAGACACATCACATGTATAATTTCAGTTTATTAATACTAGATTTTTCTGTTCTGATGCACAGTTGGTGCCGCGGATTCTTTATAGGCTACACATAGTATATTACCTATAGTGTGTATGATGTAATATGTACTCTATTTTTAAAGTGTCAAAAGCACTAAAACTCAGTGTTTTTAACCTGGCATTTAACCTTCTTGCTAGTAACATTGTAATGTTATAACACCATCAGGTTTCTATTTTACATATAGCAATGTAATAAGTGGCTACATAGTGACTTATGTTTCTTGCTCACAAATAAGCACTCTTGTGGGGACACAAACTATATTCCTCACTTTGGTCTTACCAAATTCAACCCAGCACATTTATCTTATGGGCTAATGGGAAATTATTTTGCTTCTGATCTCTAATGCTTGTCAACATGAAATATTTAAACATCATCGTCTTTGGATTACTAAAGACAACTCCAAAGTCAGCTAAAAAAATAAATAAACAAATAAATAAATAACGAGGGTTCAAAGCTCTAATCAGTGCTATAAAATTTTATCTTGATGCTTTAAGGATTTTAATTAGACGGGAATTCCCACTACCCATGATTATCAAAGCAATAGGGGAATTTGCTGCCTTTGAATCCAATGCTTATTCCCAGAACAAACAAAAGCACATACACACGGCCTAATTCTTTTTTTTTTTTTTTTTATATATCAAACGGGGAAAAAGTTAACCAAAACACAAACAAACACGGACATACGGAGCAAAGCCACCTCCAGTAAACTCACCCGCCGTCAAGCTATCGCGAGAAAGGGCGTTAGTTGCTATAGTAACCTAACAGAAACGCGTCGACTACAGAAGAGAAACGCTCCTGACGAAAACCTGCAATAAAATGTCATGTAAATGTGACTTTTTGGCTTAACAACTAAAAAAAAAGGTTGATAAATCATCAGAAGCAGATAACTCTAAAAAGAGCCACGGAGCGATTTGGGTAAGTTTCATATTCTCAGCACCCTGTGAAGTTTAAGTTAGCTTGTTTTACAGTTACCATCACATACCACATGAGATTCACGGTTACTGTCCGAATATTAAATAAACCGGTCTCACAGTAGACATTTTAACTCGTAGGAAAAGCACAGGGGGGGATTAAAAACATTAGGAGTTCCATTAATGACCCAGTAAGTTGTTCCGGTGAGCCAGCATGAAAAATACCAGAAGCTAATCTAATTAATGGGATTTAGTACACCTGCGCTTTTGCTGACACTACAAGAGAAAATGTGTGGCGTGAATAAATGCATTACTGCGTGTGCTTGTGTGTGTGTGTCATCTTTACTATACGGCTCGGAGGAGACAGTAAATTTAGCTTCACCTAGTCAAATGTCTCTCTCTAGACCAACTACTCTCTGTTAAACCCTTTGTAAAAACTGTCGCTGTCTAACATGAGCGTACAGGAGCATACGTCATACCCTCGTAATGATGACTGGATTGTGGATTGTTTTTTTCCACCCTGCCTGCTGTCACAATGCAGTATGACTTCAAAATTTTTTGCAAGGTGTTCAACACCTTTTTATTTATTTATTTATTAATTATTATTATTATTATTGAATTTACAGTCAAATCACATTTAACGTTAATTAATTTTGTCTGTCCGTGAACATCACTGGGTTGTGGCGGATGTGGCATTCACTGAATACACTCCATACTCTGGAGGCAAACTGGATCATTGTGCTGGTGTATCCTCAGTAGGCGTTGATTTAACTTAGCTTCCTTATAGCTCCTTGCAGTTGCTCCCTTATTTGCAAGAGGCCACTGCATGTTTTATCCATTCACATATCCATGCTTTTCCACTTAACCGGTTCAGGATCACTGGAGGAGGGGCTGGAGTCTGTCCTAGCTGTCAAAGGGTGAGAGGCAGGGTACGCCCTAGACAGGTCGCCAGACTGTTGCAGAGCTAACGCAGAGAGACAGACAACCGTTCACACTCACATACATATTGACGCCTATGGCCAATTTAGAATCACCAGTTAACCTAACCCGACTAACTGCAGCCACAGTGAGGCAACAGTGCTAACCACTGTACATGTTTTATGAGCCAGATCTTTACACTGGATGTCCTTCCTGATGCAGCCCTGAAGGGATTTGTGTCTCCCCCTG
>VUQG01043736.1:26912-37654 GCA_015106755.1 Etia nguti
GCTTCCTAAAAAAAAAAAAACCCCCCCCCCCCCCCCCCCCCCCCAAAAAAAAAAAAAAAACCATCTGTTCTGGGACAGGCATGTTTGTGGCTTTTCATCGATGTTCTAATTTTACCCTATGGATATACGATTATGTTTTTAAAATTGCAAGTAAAATGTCAGTGTTTTTGCTAAGAGACTACCCACCTTGAACAAAATGGCTTGTTTAATGTCACTTTTTCTACCTACTGAGTTTCTAGCAGGTGTGGCTGTATTGCTTTTATCAAACCTGCCTTATAGGCTAATTTTCTTAGTCGTCTTTTACTGCCCCCAAACCATTTATCATCCATTTAGATCCGTCAGATGCAATTTAAATATACGTGATTGCTTGTTTTAACTTCCTATTCATCTGGGCAAATGCATCCCTGCTATTTTGCTCGTTCCACCGCGGCAGTATTCATTTATGGCTGTGTGTGATTTAGCTTGGGCCCTGCATGAGATCCAGTTTTATGCCATTACTGTGGGTTTTTATTGCAGCAGAGACTCTTTGTAAAAAGCACAGCAAAAGACTGGAGAAGAATACCTGAGCCACCAGAAAGAAGAGCCATGAATTTAAATGACTTTGTGGTGCTTCCTAACAACAAGGCCAAATCTGTCAAGCTCAATGCCAGGTAAGATGAGATAAGATCAATGATGTGATTTAAGGCATTCGGTAGAAGCCCATTATTGTTCCTTGGCTCCCATCCTATTTTCATCGGTAACCATTCAAATTCTATCCAGAGAATTGCTATTTCACAAAATGGACTTTCAAGCGAGGTAACTTTTGTGAGGTGGTGCCTGTGTTTCTTGGTACACTCTATTCTTTTTTTTTTCCTCTGTTTTTATTAATATTGCTCAATACTCCTACTGTAGTTTCTCATTTGCCGACCGGTAATTGAATAAATTAATGCCTGGCTTGGTGATGCCCTGATCCAGTAACTAATTGATTGCAAGTATTGATTATTCATAGCAAAAGAGATCTGCTAGTGGTGAAAATAAATAGAAGTTATTGATGAAAGCCTTGCTCTCCAATCTGACGGAGTAGGCCCTTTGTATGATTGATTGTTGTTGATTGATTGCTTATATGTGCGTGTGTTTGTGTTAACATAGGAAATTGCAAGAATTGCAAATGGAGACCACGACTCTGGCCAGTGAGAGCAGAGAGATAGAGGAGAAACTGCAATGGCTGAAAGACAGCATTAGTAAAGAGAAGGTGGAAAGAAGGTGAGTATTAGTGTTACAGTCTGTATCCTAGAAGTGAAAGGCAGTGATTTGGAGGGATGGAAAAGTGAAAATGCAAGTGAGATGCCAGGAAAAACACAGGAGAGGCTGAGAGAGGGGAACGGAAGGTAGTATAGTGAATAAGCATGAACTGTAACACAAAACACAGAAGAGGGAATTTTGTTTTCCTGAATCAAGTTTCAGCTTGCTGAAGAGAGACTTCTCCTTATGTTGTCTGTGGAGTATTTCTGTACTTCATTTGTTGTTTTTTTAATTTGTTTTTTTTGTCTGTGTTTTCACCTGTTTAGATAAAGGTGAATAAATAAATAAATAACTATAGTAAACTGCATGAACAACCTTCATTCATCAGCCTATTTAGCTATTTAACACTTTATCGTAACAAGTACTACCACAGGCTGGTTCCATTCAGATTAAGTCTTGAAAAGTCCAATAGCCATATTATTAGGTACAAATATGGCCCACACTATTACTCCCCCACCACCACAAGCCTCAACTGGTGATACAAGCAGGATGAATCCATGCTTTTATGTTTTTTTTATGCCAAATTCTGACCCTACCATCTGAATGTTGGAGAAGTAGTTGAGACTCGTAAAACTAGGTGATGTTTTACAGTTTAGGTGAAGCTGTGCAAATTGTGGCCTCAGTTTTGTTCTTAGCTGACAGGAGTGCCACCCAGTGTAGTTTTCTGCAGCTGTATCACATCTGCTTTAAGGTCTTAGGTGTTGTGTGTTCAGAGATCAGAGATGCTCTTCCGCATACTTTAGTTGTAACAAGTGGTTATTTGAGTTCATCCCATCAGCTCAAAGCAGTCTAGCCATTCTGCTTGGACCTCTGACATCAACAAGGAATTTTCTCCCAGAGAACTGCTGCCAACTGGATATTTTCTCTTTTTTTTGACAATTCTTTGTAAACCCCGAAGATGGATGTGTGGAAAAATCCCAGTAGAAATCTCAGTTACTTAAAGCATCTTTTTTCCTCATTCTCATGCTCAGTTTGAACTTCAACAGGTTGTCTTGACCATATCTACATGCCTAAATGATTAGATTGCATTATTTGCATTAACAAGCAGTTCAAAAGGTGTACCTAAAAAAGAGGACTGAGTATTTTTCACATACTATTATTTACTCATATAATTGAAAATAAATATTTTTTATTTCTTTTGTTTCTAACAAAGTGACCAGTAGTACAACTAAATCTTAAGTAAAACACTGACAAAACATCAATGAAATCTCCTGTCAGCTATGTGGTTGTGAAACAGCTGTATATCTAAGATGGTGCTAAATTTATTTGGCGACATAGCTTTTCATTTATACCATAGGTGTATGTACTGAAAATCTTAGATGAGTTTGAATCTCAGTGACCTGGACCTAAAGGTGAGAGGTCAAGCTTTCTGAAATGTTGCCAGTGATTATGGCCAATCATGTCAAGAAGGAAGTCACCTAGGATTTGCAAATCGAAACCGTAGGTGCATCTATTAAAAATGTCAGACGAGTTCGAAATCCAGTGACCTCAACCTAAAGGTCAAAGGTCAAGTTTTCTGAAACTCTTGTGATTGTTATAACTTGAGACCCAGGCAACGTAAGATTTTGAAATTGACATCATAGGTGTATCCACTAGTAGGCTGAGGGGTAGCACTGGCGGTTGCCAGTATTTTATTTTTGGGATGGCAACTTTCTTAACTTATATTGGGTGAGATTTAAAGAGTCACGATGAGGGCATAAAGGGAAGAATGCAGAGATTAGATAGTGAA
The DNA here is from genome assembly GCA_015106755.1 of Etia nguti. Lineage (NCBI taxonomy): Eukaryota > Metazoa > Chordata > Actinopteri > Cichliformes > Cichlidae > Etia > Etia nguti. The sequence goes on from VUQG01043736.1 coordinate 29,923, forward strand.
ATGGTTGGAGCATATGTGAAAAATGCACCAGTTCGACTCGACTGCATGTCATTCCCCTGCACTTTTTCCCACACTTGCTGTCTATCTCCACTGCTACTATCCAATAAAAGCAAAATTGTAAAAATGTCAAAATGTCACAAGAAAGCATCCTGAAAAAATGGAAGAGGGAAACTAGAAAAAGGGGAATAAATATAGTAACTTCGTAGAAACGGCAGGTGACTAATGGAGAGGCATGAGGTAGTGCGAGAGGCAGAGAAGTTGCAGCAGCTGTAAAAGAGCAGGCAACACAGTAAGTAGAGACACTGAGTAATAGAGACAGATAGAGGTAGACACCAAATGAGAGAGTGGGAGGTCTGCGACTTCTCTAACTATAAAGGTCAAGAAAAGGTTGCTATGGAAGGAATAAAGAAGCAGTCAGGGAACTGAAAAAGCCAGTCATAGATGAAGTTAGCTCATGCCCATGTAGTGGACTGCGCTAAAGGTCAGTGGAGCAGCCTTTGCTGGTTCACATTCTCGACATCAGTGAGACAATGCACAAGACATAAGAATGAGCAACAGTAAAATGAAGGAGAAAAAATATAGTGGGAACACTTTTGATGTTAAAATTAGCTTTGAAAGAGATAAATCATTGGCCATTAGCCCCATTTATATTTTCGCCTTACTTTTATTATAATCAAAGTCCTGATGTCGTCTGTCCTTGATGTATTTATCTTGATGGGATGTTGTTGAGCCCATTATTTATGTAATATTTTTAGTTAGGTCTATATTTGTTTCCACCATGTCATTAACTGTCACAACTGTTTAGAGTAACTGATAGTGGATATAGAGAGCCACTGGAAATATATACAACGCTATTTGCAGGCTTTCATTTCTTTCTATAAATACGTTTCTTATATTCTTATTTAATTTTAATTGGTCAAGGCAGTGATAACGGTAAGAAAGTGGTAAGAGTGAGAGGGAACTTCAGTGTCTCTGAAAATCACTCTTTAAAAGAGATGGAAGCAGCTGCCTGCTAGTCAGAAATGTTAAATTGTTACTCTGTCATGTTTAAAGAAAAAAAGAGCTCCAAAATATCAGGTTTATATAGGTGATGATTTAATATATTTTGTTTGAGGTTTTTCATTTATAGGGTTTAATTTTCAGTACTGGTTTACCAACAGTTAAAGTCACAGTCTCTCTTAAAAATGAGATGGCAGTGTACAGTCGTATTCCCATCAAAGGCAACTCAGATCTTGCTAGACACAGGAAATCACATTTTTTGGCTATTTTTTGGCTAAAAAGGCCTCCAACAAAGAAAGAGATAAAAGCAGAGTCAACACTGGTCTGGGTTTTTAAGATAGAGAGCCCTGTGAGCTGCTAAAAGGCTTCCGCTTGACTATTTTGGTTTTGCTTCACTTTGTTTTGGTGCAAGATTCTGCTCTAGTGCAACATCCATTGGTTCTGAATGTTGCAATAGTGCCTTTAAGCATTTAAAACCTAAATATTTGAGTTTATATTTTTTGTTAACCAAAAATCCAGTTGAGTTTGGTTCTTCTCTTATTTGACAACTTTTGAGCTTTGTTGCTAAACCAAGACCTTTGTAGTCACACAAACATTTATAAATTATATATACTGTACATACCTGACTTATTATTGTATGAGCAGAAAATTAATTTATAGCCTGAAAACAAACACTGGATATTAAATGAGATGTTCCCAGTTGATTTCATTAATACCTCTGAGTTGTGTTACCTATGTGAAGTTTTGGAGAACCGTGTAATATTATTAGTATATTATATAGCTCAGGGACAGCCTTAGCGAGAGCAGAATATGGATTTTATGCACTGAATCCTTTAAATAATATCCACTCAAAAATTATACACACACACATATGTGAAAATACACTTTAAAAGCAGCAGAGCTAATTACACTATCAGTGATTAAGAGTATGGCGAGAGGCGCTCATTTCTCATGATGGATTGCTATTGGTTTCATTCATACATCACCACCAGGAAGTGCAACGTGTTTATCGCTCCTGGAAAGGTGTTGTATGTGTGTGTATGCACTTGCATACGAGTATTTTTTGTTTGTTTTTTTGTTTTACCAGAAGTCTAGGTCTAATTAAGAAGCCATATATCAGTATGAGAAGAGGGCCCTCTTGCCCAGGCTTCTCAAATGATAAGCACATAAACACAGTGTTTTCTGTCAGGCTGAAATACTGCAACATTTACCACTCCACCAGCCCCAGGATACAACAAGATGTGCGAGCGTCAGCTTGTGTGTATTTTTGATACCTGGCCCGGCTATAAATAATGTTATTCATGTGTTCTTGTGTGTGTGTTTCAACACTTTGGATTACAGACTTTTCCTTTTCTTTTATCCCTTTCTTTTTTTCTTCTTTTTTTAAATTTTTTTTTCTGGTTTGTGTTCCTTAATCAGACACACAACTGTGCCACAAAAATTCTGTTCAAGCTCCGTGTGTTTGACATATTACAGCATACTCTATAAGTAAGTTCAGAAAGATTTTTGATTTGTGTGTGAGCAAGCTGTAAAAAAGTAGATGAAGCAAGAGGTTGTTTATAGTATGGGGAATAGTCTGACGGTAGGAGAACAACTTTGCTTGCCTAACGATAGTGTGAAAATGAATAGTTTACTCTGGGTGTCTTTGTTTAGAAGTATCTCACGACTTGAAAAAACATAATATTCAGACATATTTTCTCATTTTAATTTAGATCAGAAGTTAGTTAATTTTCAGAAAGACCACCGATGATTAGCAATTATTTGCAATGTCTTCTCCATGTGCAGTGGTTTCATTAAGCAGTCTTCCCTGCGCTGACTCCTGTTGTCAGAGTAAAATACCTTTGTTTTGATCACCTTTGGCTTTTGTATACTGGAGACGATGGGAAGCAAGAACTCTGCCACTTGGGATCGGTCAGAAAATTAATTTTCTAATGATATTTTGGTTACAGAACCCAGGTTCTTGCATGCACTGTATTAGGTTGTCATGATACCAGCATTTCAAACTCAGTAATGATACCCAAGAAAATGCTTAATACCATTTTGATACTATGGAGAAAAAAAAGTAGTATTAAAATAAAATAAAGACTGAACAATCCTGGTCCATGCAGATGTATTCAGCTACAGGTCTGTTTGTTTTCTATGCTTCTCATGACTTGGCACCATATTTCATTGCTGATCAAAGAGAGTTAGTAAGGTAGACTCCCGCTGTTTCTGTCCTGTGGCTGGTAGACATTTCTAAGCTTCAGTCTGGGTTATAAGAGAAACAACATTTTTTTAGACAAAAATAATTGTGTCTGATAACATGTGCTGCCTAGCTGCCACATTAATGTTACCATTTTATAATTAACCACTACCTTAATGTTAAATTAAGAGACGGGTAATCTGACTGTCAGGTAATTGCTAATAGTTAAACGGCGAAGGTTAATGCTGTCTGTTAAGTACTTCAATAGGAGCTTTACTGACCCCATGAAATTCCTCCGACAGTGTTGTCAGTGTTGTGAACATCAACTACTTCAACTACTAGTGAGGGGAGTGGCTGTGTGCCTGCCTGTCTGCAGCACTGCTGTATATATTTGTGTTTCAGATGGAGGAGGCAAAAATGACACTGTTGGCATCAATAGTAAATAGGTATCTAAGCCGATAGCAATTTTTAATGGTAATTAGTGTCTGTAGTGTAGAGTGGTTTTGTTTTTTGTTTTTTTGAAAAAACAAAACAAAACTATAAGCCGTCTGTTAGTCTGCAGCCTGGACAAACAGAGGTTTGTAAGTTTTTGAAAAGACATTACTTTAGACTAACAGTCATTCAGTAAATTACATTATTGAGGACTACAGTGTAACACAGTCATTTCCTGCTCAGTTTTTATGATTGAACATCACGTTAATTTAACTTTATTTCCCTCCTACTTTTTCTCTGAAAGCTGTGTGCAATGATACAGCAGTGGCTTCGATGTGAGACCCAGCTTAACAATTTGAATCAATTAATTAGTGCGCCTCTAATGAAAAAGATGAAATGGTTTCTCATTAGTTTATCTCTCACTGACATAAGAGAAATCAGACAAAGATGGGTTTGGCCATTTTTTTTTAATTAGTTGTTTTCACGTATGATGTGAAGGTTATCTGAATTTTCCCGACTTCCTTCCTTACCTGTATTTTTTTTCCTTTTTTTTCTCACCAAAACATCCAAGTGTATCTTTGACAACACTTTATTGTAGATCTTCAAGCTGTGATTTATTTTCAGGCTGTGCAGCGTAATGTAACTCTGTTTTTCTCTCTCTGTCTGTTAGATCGCAAAGCTCCCAGAGTAGATGAATTGTTCATCTTTGTCTCAGAGTCTTCCTACTCTCTCTCTCTCTCTTCCTCTTTCTCTTTCTTGCTTGCTCCCTTTTTCTCTCTTGTATGCACCCAGAGAATAGGCGAACAAATTCAGTTTGCTGAGAGGAGGTGTGGTATAATCAGTTTGTGAAGGGTACACAGGCGATAATAAAGCCAGAGCAGCAGCTTGGGGCAAGCGTAGTACATCATTCTCTGTTGTGGCCTGCCCGAGCCACAGATTTAATGTAGCTTTGTCTTTAGGCCGTACGGCTCACAGACACAAGCTCTCATCTTATCTAAAAGTATGGTTGAGGTTTCTTTTTTCCGGTTTCCTCTGCTCTCTCTTTGCTCTGCTGCCTATTCCATTATGTTGTCTGTCCGTCTTTTATCCTTTTCTTTTTTTGTTTCATTTGGCTCCCTAGTTTGTGTGATACGTACATGTGCATTGACCCCCTGACCTGATACTACTCATCCCGGGCTGAAATCCATTATTTCTTTCTTTTTTTGCTCTCTGTTCTCTCATATCACACTGAGAGGGATTTTAAAGGAAACACAATTACTTTGGCATTGGACTTCAAAGAGGGTTTGCCCCACGTGTATGTGTGTGCAAGGGGGCACATATGTTGTCACTTCTCACTTTGGCTGAGATGGGTTAGATAAAGGTGATAGCCAGGTGTGTTTGAGTATATGTCAGTCTATTTTTCCCAGAATCATCTTAATTAACTTGAACTAAAGTTAAGTTTTACAGCATAACCTAACTTTTATGACGTTCTTACCCTCAAACAACTCTGAATTTATTTGGAAGAGTGAGGACTGGCCAAGCAACAAGCAAGCACACAAACAATTAATCTGTTAGCTACAAGACTGGGGTGTGCTGTTAAATGTTGTAGTTTTCATTTACTGTAATGTTCAGAGATAAAAGTGTGCGTGTGTGTGTGTGTGTGTGTGTGTGTGTGTGTGTGTGTGTGTGTGTGTTCTCCATTAGCAAAGCTCAAACTGTCTAATTCACACAGACACAATCTGAACTGAACCTGGAAACACACTCTTCAAAATAATAATTTCAGAAACATGCAAATACATCCATGCAATATATTTTCTTTCTCAAATACACACACACACACACACACACACACACACACACACACGCACACAGTTTTTTCTCCAGGTTGATTGTCCTGAAGGGACACCCTGTCATCCTGCACTGACAGGGGTGTGCCTCAACTGTCTCCCTTAGCGACAGTCCAGTTGCCTAGGTGATGTCTTGAGGATGATTACCTGACGCCCACCCTCAGTGTCAGCACAGCACAGCGACGGCATCAGGGTTGCTGGCAACTCTTGCCATCACACGCACATATAGATTCAGACTCTGACTTCCTGTGCCTTGACAGGCTGCCAGCTCAATCCAAAATAAACTTCTTTCAAGGCAGCCTGACATCACAATAGCATAAATAGCATAAATAATTCAACAACATGAGCATGAATAACTCACATCTAAATGAGGATCCCTCTATTCTTCACTTTCTCCAACTGACAGGCGTGTCCTGTTAGTGTGTGTGTGTGTGAACTGTATGCATGTGCTTGTGTGTGTGTGTATAGACACACATGTGCACATTTCTAATTTTGTTGTATTTGCAACTGTGTCCATGTTTGTGTGCAAAAACTTGTAACCTTTCATGTTATGTTCTTATGGGATGAAAACTATTGTGCTTAAGTGATACCAGCATGTGAATTTTGCAACTAAAGGAGACAAGACAATAGATTTTGTTCACAGCACCGTGCACGGCGATGACATATATCGTAAGTCTTATTAAATGTTCATCTGTCTTACACCGCAGTTCTGTAATGGACATAACTCTGCCAGAGAATTGGAGGAAAGTCTGAGAGAGCCCCAGAAACACTACCCAACTGCTTTAAGAATGCTGGAACATGTTTAGTTTTACAGCCACTTTGATATTGATACTAAGGAATATACAGATACCACGACCCTCTACTAAATTTGTGGAGGAAACCACTGTCACCTTTGCTTATATGAGACGTGCACTTACTTATTGAAAATAAAGGACAGTGCCTTTACACAGGTAATGAATTAAGACTGCTAATTTTTGGTGATAAGCAAGGCAAATTCTACCTATGGATAGAAAAATGGCACTTTTTCCTCAATGATTAAAACTGTGTATGCAATTTGTTTGAACAAAGAAAAACATCCCTGTTTAATTGTATGCACTTCTTCAGCCATTAAAATCAGTTAGCAGTCATAGCAGTAGCTTCCTTGTTTTGTTATTTGTATATATGTTTGAACCACAGTTTATTAGACTAAGCATTGATTAAAATAGCAAAGTTGCTCAGTTTCGCTGTATGTAGCTAAGACACGCACCAGAGAAAAGGAGGAAAGTAGATTATTACACATGATAGAAAAATGACATGTATTTATAAACAGAAAAAAAATATTAATAAGAAACGCAGCCAACCACCAGCCAACCTTGCAGAATTACAACAGCCATAGAATCCTCTCTTATAGACCCAGAAACCTTCATACATACTGTGATTATCTCATCATCTCAGAAAGATGAACAGGCCCCCCGCCTAATCACAGATGAAGTGAAGCATCACAAGGCAATGGGTGGTGAAGACGTTCTATTTTGTGGTCTATGGGAATGCACAAACCAGCTGGAGGATGTGCTAACAATCTTAACATCTCCCTGTGCAGGCTCACCCTTATGTCCACGGCTATCATTCAAGAATTCACTGGTGACGTGTCTGAATGATTACTGCCCAATAGTACTGACTTCAGCTGTCATGAATTGCCTCAAGCGAGATATCCAGATATAAAACCAAACTCCCCGGCACAAGCTCAGCTCCCTCCAGTTTGCATATGAACCTAACTGATCCCTAAAGAACATAATTTTCACTCTACATCGTTTTGATTTTACCTGAACAGAAGGAAAAAGTATACACTTTGGGGGGAAAAAAAGAAAAGAATATCTACTTGTCTCCATGGGGTGAGAGAGTAGCTTGAGAAACTAACCTGGGGCTTCCATGTTATAGCCATTCACAAAAAAAGAGATGCAACAATGGCTTTACTTTCCACAACCTCTTCAACCCCCTCCCGTTACACAAGAGGTTTCACATTTTGAGATCCAGAACTTCCAGCGCCAGAAACAGCTTTTTCCCGGAAGCTGTGAGACTCCTCAACCCCCTGCTGCCTGCAGCACCCAACAGACACATTTATAGAAACTCTGTGCACCACACGCGCAACTGCCTCATGCCCTTAACCCCTCGTCATGCACACACACACACACACACACACACACACACACACACACACACACACACTCTCTCACACACACACATACTCACAAACTGTATGTGCTTTGTTATGAAACTTCAAACACCCTCCTAGCATGAGAAAAGCATCCCTTTA